>JAVJIF010034783.1:0-89343 GCA_038442645.1 Agave tequilana | reverse complement strand
AAAATTTTTACCTCCTTAGTCATGTCTCCAAACATTAATCGCATTGACCCGTTCCTACAATTTATGATAATGTTTGCTATTGCGAGGAACGGTCGTCCTAGTTTGACTGGGGTTTGGGCTTTCGAATTCAGCACAGGTTGTCTTTCCAAAATGATGAAATCTACGGGGTAGATGAACTCCCCGACTCGTATAAGGACATCATTGATTTTCCCTTTGAGAAGTTTCACTGAACAATCAGCTAGTTATATCGATACCCGTGTTGGACGGAGATCGCTCAACCCGAGTTGTTGATACATGAAAAAAGGGAGCAAGTTGATACTTGCTCCCAAATCAAGTAGTGTCTGATTGATGGTGGTCTGTCCTATTATGCATGAAATGGTTGGGCATCCAGGGTCTTTGTACTTCACAGGAATAGGATCGGATAGCCAAGAAAGACCTTCTAACGTTTGTTATTTTCTTCTTAGTGCACATGTCTTGAAGAATTTTACATAAGATGGCACTTGTTGGATTGCATCAAGAAGTGGCACATTTATTTGCACTTGATTAAACATCTTTGGATCTTTTCCATTTTGCATTTGATTTTGGTATTTGTTAGCCTATTAGGGAATGGTGCAGTAGGCTTGTGTGTCTGCTTAGCTAATTTCTCTTTTTCTTCAGACCTTGATGTGGATGTTTGTGAACTTGATGGTGATAATGGGTCATTGAAATAGGCTTTTGTTGGGTGGACAGTGGAGGATTATATACTGGGGATTGGAAAACCTGATTGTCTACTTGCTTTTTAGATTGTAAAATGTGAACAGTATCGCATTGTTTTGGTGTAATATCTTCGGCTTCATGAATAGGAAAGGAGTTCTTTGGATTAGGCAAAGGCTGACTTGGTAATGATCATTTTTATCTTTTATTTAGAGAATTTGTCGGCTGACTAATCTAAACTTCTAGGCTATTTATAGCTTGGTTGTGATTGTTCATCATTAAGGCTTGTATTTTAGACAGGATTTCCAAGGCTTTCTCCAAATCTGGCTTTTTTCTGGATGAAGTTGTTGTTGGTAATTGAGCTGAAAATTGTGCTGGTTAGTTTGTTGGAAACTAGGTTGATGACTCTGACCAGTGAATTGGTTGAGAAAGTTTTGTCTCGATTGCTCAGGACCAGACTGACTCCATAAAAAGTTAGGATGATTCCTCCATCCCGAGTTGTAAGTATTGGAGTAGGGGTTGTAATTTCGTCTGGCGAAAGCTGCAATCATGTTACCGGCTGGCATTTGTTGAGCTTAATAGACAGAGCACTCTTCAAAAATGTGAGTTAACGCATGGCAGTATGTACAACCCAGACTTGAAATTTGGGATGGGTTGATCTGGTTTACCAAATTCTGTTCCCTAGCTTCTAGCAGTTCTATCCCCTTCATCAATTGTGAAATTTTGGTTTCTGCAACTATAAAAAACTCTATGGAATGCAGATCAGTTCTGGATGTTGTTGGGTTGGTCTTATCACAACAAGATTCTCACTGAATTATTTTTTCGGCTAAGACTTCGAATAAATCCCAACCTTGATCTCATTTTCTTTTAGAATTCTCCTTGATACATAGTCTCAAGAAGCGTTTTGGTTTAGTAGTCAAGGCCGTCATAGAGAATCTGATACTGCTGCCATTTCTCTATTCTGTGGTGAGGTCACTGGGCTAGTAGACCCTTAAAGGGTTCGAAATATTTCAGAATGATTCATTGCTCTTGTCTAAACTGCATTATATTTTTCCTGATGAGGGCAGTCTTATGGATTGGGTAGAATTTTTTAAGGAAAACCTTAACAAAATCATCCCAAGATGAAATCAAACCGACAGGTAAGCCATACAGCCACTTCTTGGTTGTATCCTTAAGAGCAAAGGGAATGAATCTCAATCTTATGGTGACTTTCTCCAGCTGGGGAATCTACATCATCAAACATACTTTTTCAAACTCCTGAATGAAGAAATATGCATCCTCAGACTCTATACAATGAAATCTAGGAAGAGTGTTTATAAATTGAGATTTCAACTCAAAATTTTTAATGTTGGTCTCTGGTAACTGAAAGCAAGAGGGAAGTGATGTTCTAATTGGGTAAAACTTGTCCTGAAGTGGCATGTGGTTGGCTATGATTGGAATAAACTCAAGAGGTGGTGTAGGTGCAAGTGGAGTGTTCCTAACTAACCTTGACGAAATTGGATCCCTGGACCACTCTTGTATGCAACACATAAACAACGTTCACCTAACAAACAAACGTAAAAAAAACAAACAAGAAAAAAGAAAAATAATCTCCAAGCCTAGGTCTAGGATACCTGGACCTAGATGACTCCAACTGGGCGATTTTCTGAGGGAGGTTGTTGTGTGAATATGACCACAAGTTAATCAGCCAAGTAGGGGCAAAATACGGTAGGAGGTATCCTGCATAAGCAACGGGTCTTAATTACGCCAAACCATGATATCTTCGAGGGTTAACCTCCTAATCTCCAACCTTAAACACTAATTTTACAGAAGTATGATTATCACAATTTTCACTCTCATTTAATCTCCTAATAAGTCTGGATGTTACTAAGGCCAATGTTTATCAATTTTTAAATTAGGCTTGGGATTGTGAGTGCGTGGAAAGTTATTTTTGGGTTAAGAGGGTCATATTCTCACCTTTTCTTGTTTATTTGGGTGTTGCCCTTAAGATTGATTTGTGCAAGTGTACAGAATATATCGAACAAGATTTACTCAAAGCGGATAAATCAGCCAAAGAGTTGGTCCTATTCTATATGCAATACTCACGTACCTTGCTCTAGCACTCTTCAACAGTAAAGTAAAAAAAAAATCATAAAGACACGTGCCTAAAATGCAAATGTCTAAACTGATTATTAACTTTCAGCAAGTGTTTTACTATTTGTTTATTAGCAATATAATGAGTATGACATACAAGGAAAATAATAGTTACAGAGAGCTAATTTTTGCAAAGCAAGCAACCCTGCAAAAAAGTCTATCAGTAGTCAACTCAATCTTGCTGCGGAAACGCGGTAAAAGTCGTGTTTGCGTGGCAAGTTTGTGGGTACTTGGTCTCTGCTTTCTAGAGCAAATGCCCAAGACCACTTATATGTCAATGCAGTTGCTATTTCCTTACTTCCTGCACCTGTAACCCGAAACAAAGAAAGAAACATTCAAATTGAGAAAAAAATAAAGCTAAACCTCTCTGGCAACGGTGCCAAAAATTGTTCGTTATCAGGAGCATGCATTAAAAAATGTGATTTCAGAATTGATGTGAGTTATGTCCTTTGAAGAATATGCTTATGTTCCTTTGAACTTTTCTTTCCAGCCAAGTGGCAAAATGAGTCGTATCCACAAGGAGGGGAATGATAGAAGCTTTGTTCAATTTTCTTAGTGTTCTCAAAATACTCCTTTGTTTCAATGAAATACAAAAAAGAAAAAAATGTGTGAAAATGGTGGGAGATGGGAAAGGAAATAAACGTAATGTGAATTGCAGTGATTAAGAAAACGAGTAAAAACAAATTGAAAAGAAATGTGAATTCTAGAAAACAATGATTGAAAATGGAGAAAAGAAAAGACTAAGTGAAGGCTAAAAGAAACTAAAAGAAAGTTTGAAAGAAAGTTCTAAGAAAGAAAAAGTTTTGAAGAAATTGAAGAAAGAGAGGTTGCTTGAAAAAGTTTTTTCAAAAATGAGAAAGATTGCATGGCTAACCTTCTACTAATGTGTCCTATTAACCGTTAACTTGCTTGATAATAGAGCCTCTCAATAGATCATTGGCATTCATAAGTCTTCTGTTTTGAGAACTAGTTATGTGGTATTCTAATGAAAGTCCTTCATCCTTCACTTTGCTTCACACGGCAAAAACTTGAACATCACCCTATCAAGATCCGTATTCAGACGAGATTAGGGTAAGAAATAAGTACGCTATCGATACCAGTAAAGATGAGTAGGTATTCTCCAAGTCCAAACAAGCATGTTAAGCAATCAATATATCATCAAGAACATAAAGTTTGAGCATGAAATATGAGAGTTAGATTGCTTACTAGAAAGTTAGAGTTAGAACCCTTCATCATAAGCCATCCATAGATCTTGCTTGCATAAGACTTATTGGCATGCTGTTTGATTCATGTGGGTTATCAATTAAGTAGTTAGGGTTAGTGGTTAGTAGTTAGTTAGCCATGCAAGAAGAAAGTTAGCTAGACATGGAACAAAAGTAAGAAATAAAAATCTAGTTAGAGGAGTTAGAGATTGTTAGAGACATGAATTAAAAGTATAAGTAGAAGATTGCAAGAAAAAGAAATGAGGAGAAGAAGAATTCTTGTATTGATTATCACCTTCTCAATTGCAATATCACTCTCTCTTCCTCACTCAATTCTAAAATGAAAATCTAAACTAATTTGCAATGATGTAAGAGTATAAGAGAAATTAGAGTAGTAAAAGCAATTAAGGTACTTCGTTCTCTGTTCTCTGTCTAACTTTTCTCGGGTCTAACTGCAGGGTTTTTTATATCCTGCAGAGGCTTGGGAAGCATGAAACGAGCGGACACGTGTCAAATTCTGCACCTGGATACATCTTCTTGCTGCGGGAACGTGGCAAAAGCCGTGTTTCTGCAACTAGATAAGGCGTAGAGGCTCAGATCTTCTGCCATCTGTCCCTTCTCCTGAGTGGTAACTTCAGGGTATATCCATCTTTGCACACTTGGGCATGTATTAGTCTAGATTCATTCTCTTAATTTAGGACTAAACTACCCTCCTCTAGAAGCTTCTTTATGCTCTTCAAAAAATCTTATTTAATTATTCAAAAATTAGCTTTAAATCAGGATTTGTTACCACTTTGCCCTTCTCCTTTTAATTATCTGCAAAAGACCCAAATGAGAATTATTAGCAAAATAATTAACATAAATTGGTAGAAAATGTGATGATGATGCAAAATCGGCTACTAATCAGGAGGCTGCAGATTCTGACTCGAAGGCGGAAATGAAGGAATAGAAATAGATCTGGACAATGAGCCTAAGACATTGCTAGACTTCCTGAATGTCTGGCAGAAGAAGGTCATCGCGAGTTCGTTCAGGGTGATACCTGGGCTTTTTCTCCATATAGAGCTCGAGCTGCTCGATCTCCTTACTTTTAGCTGGATTGTTAGCTCATCTCCCACAACGTGACGGTGGAAGATCTTAAAAAAAGATGGGCAAAGTGTTCCAGAAAGGGCGCGAGCTGCTGGCGACGATGGCTAAATTGAGACAGGAGAAGGAGGACCTTGAAGTAAGGCTCCTGGGTAAGCTTGAGGAGCTACAGAAAGGTGTGGGAAGAAGTGACTGACCTTCAGAAGAAGGTCGCTTCAGTCCAATCGGATCGTTTTGGGAACAAATTGATAAGGGGTGCATCGAGAAGCTGGCGCTTAAGCACGAAGTTCGGCTGCTGAAGAATAAATTGGAAAATTGTGAGAAGGATGTGGAGGAGTTGAGATATAAGGCTTCGCGTTAGTCGAAGCGTTATGATAAGTTATGGATAGCTTATGGGTCACTACTTGAGGAGGTTTAGACGCTACGCTCTCATTTATAATCCTCGACTCAGGCGGCTGGGTGGAGACTGCTGGAAGATGGCTCAGGAGTACGAGCCGCGCCCTGAGGGACATAGTTCCTGACCCAAGGGTTTGGGTCGCCAGTCTGGAGGGACCACCAATCATGTTGAAAACTCCAACGGCTAGCACGGGAGATTTTAGGGACAGCCTTCAAGGTAGGACATGTATAAGCTATTTTTCCCTTGTAGCCATAGGGTAGGAACCGTATAGGTTGTTGACTCACTCGGATGGCTATTTGGGTAAAGACCTGTATAGGCTAACTCACTCTGAGCAGTCAGTGTGAGCGAGTTTCCGTCTTTCAGGGGGCTCCCCGAGATATAGTCGTTAGGGTAAGACCCATATATGCTATTTTTCTCTTGTAGCCATCATAGTAGAACTCGTATAGTTTGTTGACTCACTCGGATTGCCGTCAGGGTGAAGACCAGTATAGGTTGACTCCGAGCAGTCATCGTGGGCAAGTCCCCGTCTCTCAGGGGCTCCCCTAGGGATAGTCGTCAGGGTAGAACCCGTATAGGCTGTTTTCCCTTGTAGCCTTAGGGTAAGACCCGTATAGGCTGTTGACTCACTCGAGTGGTTGTCAGGGTGAAGATCCGTATAGGCTGCCTCCGAGCAGTTATGGTAGGCAAGTCTCCGTCTTAAGGGGCTCCCCGTCTTTCAAGGGGCTCCCTGAGATATAGTTGTCGGGGTAAGACACGTATAGGCCGTTTTTCCATGTGCTTGTCGCGCCTAGAGAAGATATGAGAATCAAAATAAAAGATTGTGCATAATATTTATTGGATATTACATGGTTTTTAACACATAGTATCCCTTCAGGTAAGTAAAACTATGTTTCCTACTTGGGTCTTCCTGTCTCGAATGGTGCAGACGAGTAGCGCTTCAGTCAACGGTCTCAACCAGGGCCTCTCCGACCTCTGGATCATCCTTTAGATCGAGGATGAACTCATCCAGGCACCCATGTTGAACTAGTTCCTCGAGGTGTCTTTTGAGGGCCCAGTAATGCAGGGTGGCATGTCCCCGATTGTCATGTAAGAAACAGTTCCATGCTTCCAAGGAATCGGTGTCGTACTTGGCTGGCTTGGGTAGTTTCACCCATGGCAGGCTGGGGAGTTTCATCCATGGCTGATGGCTGATGACGTGAAGGATGTGGTCAATCGGCAACTTCAAGGGGGTGAAGACTAGGGCGTCCTCGGTCTTCACCATTGTCAGAGAAGTGTTCTTGTATGTTGGGGTGTGATGATCCCTCGTACGCTTCCGTGAGCTATCGGCACGAAGGCTCTCAGGGCCCCATGCCCAGGGGTTACTTTGGAGTGCATCTTGTTTAGCTTGAAATGTAGGTCGGTTGGGGAAAAAGATGTTGGTTGTCCTCTGAGGGGTGTCTACCTGAGTTTCCCTGGCATCCAACTTGATGACTTTTTGTTGCGCTTCTCGAAAAACCTTTATCTGTGTGAACAACTGGTGGTTGACCTGTGTTACAGCCTCTTGCTCGCTTTCTGTGGTGTCACGATAGATGGCACTAGTTCTCGATCGCTGTCTGCCTTGGCCCGCTGTTCGTACAACCATCATCATTAGTCGATCACCATCTGGACGAGTTACCCTCGGGAGAGACTAATGAATCGATTTCGCCAAGAACGTTGGCGTCATGATGGCTCGTATTCTTGTGTGTTATGATTGTTGTGCGAGGGTATTTTGTGAAAAGGTTAAGGTATTGGATGGAGAAATCTCGAGAGTATGGCCTCAAGGCTCTCAATAAAAGCACCAAATGCAATAGGTAATTTCCAAAGGAATTAATCCACGCACCAAATTTGCGGAGATGAGAGAAGCCAGTCACAAAAAATCCAATACAGTTACAGAGACTTATGTGAAAAACCCGAAAGGGAAAAACCACGGAGGGGAGAGAGATTCCACTATAATAATAGCGAATACAATGGAGATTCTCTAGTGTGCTAGGGTTTCTGGGCTCATTGATCGTCCCCCTCCGCGTTGGAGGGGTCTACTATTTATATATGTGGTGTCTGTATAGATACAGTTGTAGAGTCCAGTTCTGTTTAAACATTTACCGCTTATCTCAGAGGCGGTTAGAGCTGAACTCCTGATTTGAACTGGTTAAGTAAGAGTCCATCTTTATCTTGTTGTCTGCATCAAGCTGTAAATGTGGTTGATCTGTTTCCAAACTGTAACTGTTGAATTCAAATGGAGGTTTGGCTTAAGATAGGGATACTTGTAACTGATTTTATCTCTTTCTACTAATCATCTGAACTGTTCAAAGTTTGAATTGAACGAGCATTCCTTTTCTGAAATTCTAGAAGCGGCCACGTGTCGCGCTTATTTGGTGCTGGATAGATGTGTGGCGTGATCTCAAGGAGGTCGAAAACTGGCCGCTACAAATAGAAAAAAATAATTCAAATGTATGAAAAAAATAGATATTTAATAATTTGTGTTTAAAACGATCCAGCTCTAAATAACTGTAAAAAAATTTTTTACATATATTAAATTTGCACATTACTCGGTTAAAACATATTTCTTTGTTGTAATATAATTTATGTCTTCTAATAATAATAGCATGCACAGTAGCTTAATGTTTTTTGCCTTTAAATGATTAGAAACCGAAGCAATTTTGTAATTAGAAGATGGATCCCACATTTACAAGGGACTTGCATCAAAATTTAAAATTATGGAGAGTAATATGGAATCCAGACTAAAGCCCTTCAAATTTATTGTGTTTTGTCTTGTAAGTTGTAACTAATCAATTCAAAGAAACATCTAGACACATAGACAGGACAAGCACAAAATAATAATTTCATCTGCCCATTGTCTATCATCACCTACAGCTCATAAGTGAACTAAAGTATCATCTCACGTGTCTTCAATTATGACAATAAGACATTAGATAAACTGATGCTAAATCTCTCTTTCAATCGAGGACTTTATGGTCCCACTATCCGAACTACTTTCATAGCATCAAACCTAGACTATGTTTAACTTAAGTTATCAACATCAATAACCTAAGGGGGGAAAAATCAATGCTCAACTTAAGAATCCACTCCACTCGTCCAAAGTTGGGAAATGAGTAGCCGACCAGATTGGGACAGTAAAACATTCTTTCCTTGGCCGATGCTGACTAGGATTTACATTTTGTAGATAGGAAAAAAAGCTCGTATATTAGAAATGAAATGATGAAGATAGGATTACATGTACTTTGTGTCTAAAGCTAAGGCCCTGGTCACAAGGAAATATATTCACACATGCGCGCGCGCACATGTTCTTATCTTTCAGCTGCTTGGTTTATTGCAATTGCAATAAAACTATAAGAATCCCAATATCTATTTAAAATAAATGTTTCCCTACAAATGCCCGACTAACTCTCTAACAACCCTAATTGTGGTATCAGAATCCCACGATTCTATGAATGAAATATAATCACATATGAAGATGGAGATTACTCATCCAACAATGAGGAGAAGAAAACAGAAAAATGACAGATTTAAATAAAAAGTTGATACCAAGATCTAACAACTTAAGCTTGTCCCCCCACTCTCTCTCCTATAATATATCCTTAATCTAGCGGCTCGGTGCAAATATTTTGAGCTGACTAAATTTAAGCCCCTACGGTTATCAAAGAAAGACACAGTTACCTGTGGGTATAATGTTCCAAACAATAGTATGCATTAGAAAAAATCAAGAACAGATTGGATTCAGAAACAGACCCACTTGCAACTTTGAGTTAACCTAGAACAGTAATAAAAAGAATATGTTAAAAGGATCTCTTTATATAAACATGTTACCTAATATTTTATAGTTTTTTTCGCTGATTACCACTGCTCTATAGGAGTCGGAATTAAATCTACTTTTTGTCCGCAGATGACTTCTAACCTAGGCCCACACAGCAGGGAGCGGTGCTCTCCCGATATCGGGTAATATTTTATGGTTGTCAAATATCTTGGTGTACAACAGCATCTACCACATTTGAAGTCCCAACAATATACACCAAATTTTTCCTCTACTTGTTTTGTGACTTTGTGCCTTGAGGCTAAATTTGCCATGCAAAGGAAGTGAAGTTCCCCCAACCCCAAGTAACTTAGAAAGCAGTCTTTGCCATTTCAAGGCATGTGCATATAGCCAAGTGGAGAATCATAGCCAACAATGGAAAGAAGATGTTTTCTAAGATATATAGCTAATTGACATCAATACATAGCATCACTTTTGGCCCCAAATGGCTAATCATTGGGAGAAGGGAATATTCCGGAGTTCCTTGTGTCTGCTATAAGGAATTTTTTGGCCACTCTTTGAGATATCAAGCAATGTTTGGATGTACCAATAGATAATGATGGATAATGCACACATATGAAACAAAAAGTACCTTTCCTTTTGTGATAAAATCCAGTACATGATGTGATTCTGATTCTACTGTGCAAAATATGTACAGATCTTTCTAAAAAATCAACAGTTTTGCTATTTCTTTTCCAATTCGTCTCCCGGTCAACTCTTATCCACTGTGGCCAGCCACGTAACGGCACACATGGCTAACCTATATCTCAGCTAAAAAATTGAATAATACCCCCAGTCTCCCCCCCTTCTCTCTCTCAGAAAAAACCTTAGCGCGCGCGCTCTCTCTCTCTCTCTGACCCCAACATCATCGCCACCATCCCCTCGCCGCCGCGCCTACTCTCTCTCTCTCCCCCCCCAACAAAAATTCCTAGTTCTCTCTCTTGATCTCCAAATTCGTCGCCGCAAGCCCGTCGTTGCCTGCCCGTCGTCGCCTACACATGGCCTGTTGTCTCCCCGCGATCGTGATCTCAGGCAGAATGCCCTTCTCGATCTCTCAATGGTCGCTCTTGCCGGAGTGGAAGTTTGTTAGACCAGTAAACATTATCACAAATTATTATTACAGGAGCAGTGGCGGACCCACATGGGTGAAAGTATGCGGTCGCCCCCACTGGAAGTTGGGTTAACTAAGTAAATAAACCAAGTACTCGATCATTTCTCCTGATCTCACCCTCACAATTACAATTTTTTAACCGTGTAACCATGTTAATCCAACAACACAAAGAAAGACAAAATGTAGAGATGAAAGAAGTCATGAGAATGTGAGGCAGTCAAATCATATCTTCCGTATGGTAGACGTCCATGATGTCACCTTCCAAAATAACAAAAAAATAATTTGTGAACTGCTGTCATGGTCGTAGTCTTTTCTAAGGACTGCGACCAAGGTCGCAGTCTTGGGAAAAAAACTGCGACCTTGGTCGCAATGTTTTTCTGAGAACTATTGTCATGGTCGCAGTTTTTTCTAAGGACTGCGACCAAAGTCGCAGTATACTTCTGAGGACTGCTACCATGGTCGCAGTCCTAATTACACTGAAGATATATAAATTTTTAGGATTGCGATCATGTCACAGTGGATTGCGACCATTTTTTTTGTAATATCAAAACTTGTTAATATGTTGTTTGATTTTTTATAATTTTCAATTTTAGTTTATAATGTTTTCGCCCCCACTTAGTGAAAATCCTATGTATGCTACTGTACAGGAGGCTCTTCCCTCCATCTAAAATCATTCAGTTGCATTTTGCCTAGATGATCCAAACAATAACCAAATCAAAGAATTCGTGTAAACAACAACAGAAAGAAGAAGGGATTGAATCAATAGAACACACCACTCCATTTTCATATTTTAGCGGCACTTGATTTGGGAGATGAGAAGGTAGAGTTTTTCACGAGCTCGAGAGGGATTTCGTGATCGATATCTGAGCAAGAGAAGGTGGCAGGCGGCGATCTCGAGAGGGCGACAGCGAAGTCGATGGGGATTTCGTAGTCAGGTCGAGGTCGAGCTCTGAGATCGACAGGGTGTCACAGCGATGAGCTCGAGAGGGATTTCATGGTCGAGATCTGAGATCGAGAGGCCAAGAGGGTGTCGGGGCGGCGAGCCCGAGACGTGACCTCGAGGACCAGCGACGGAAGACGATCAGCAACGAAGGGAGGTCTCTCGTCTTAATTTTGAAATTGAGAGAGAGAGAGAGAGAGAGAGAGAGAGAGAGAGAGAGAGAGAAGCAGCGAGAGAAGGCGACAACAGGCGGCAACGAAAGGGGGCGAGGGGACAACCCAGGCTGTGCTTCCTCATATCTGAAAAAATAGAGAAAGAGGGAGCTAGGGAAAATTTGCTTTTGTTGAATTTGATGGTGATGTGCCATGCCACGTGTCAAGCGGGAGACAAACTGGGAGTAAAGGGGGGAGGCAAATAGCATTTTTGAAAAATCAAATAGTAAATCTTACCTTAAATATAGATATTGATTTTTATTAATTGTAAACTCTTATATTTTGAGAGTATAAATTTAGAGCTCTTCTTATAGTATATTGCATGTGATGAATATTCATTCCAAAATTTCTACCACCTTAATAATTACTATATATGATAAATGTTAAAATTTTCTCCTATTGTTTTTGGTTCTTTTGAAATTTTAAACTAAACTTATCCTAAAAACCTTAATGCTAAGGTTTCTCTAACAAAAATACAATATTCATCCTAAAATTTAATTCCTAATAATTATCAATTGCTAGGTCTGTTATCAAAAATAAAAAATAATGGTTTTATGGTATACTATTTGAGATAAACTATTTCCTATAGCTTCATTTGAACGAACTAACTAGCATAAAATAATAGATCTAAGAAATTATGGTTTGAATCTATTAAATTATACAAATACGCATACAAACACCGACACACATCCACTCTAGCTATAACTTTACCAAGTGCACGTTACTTAGAGGTACTATACTTGTTCATAGTTTTTGTCCTTCTGTTTTTTATTTTTTTCCCTTACACTACATCTTAATCCTCCTTATATTTCATTGAAAAACTTTTCCAACAAAGTGACGGAACTTGGTCTCAACTTTTCTGGTGAAGAAAAATAAATAAAGAATAATTTTTTGACTTTAAGATTCAAGTTTTTCCTCTTGAACTTTTTAACTATCGACGTCCAGTTCTCATTCGTCGACATTCTCATCTTGTATGCACGCGTCACTTGTCGTCGCTTCTACCCTATGCAGTCGCTATGACATCTCATCCCGATTTCGATCACCAAGGCGCAGGCTTCTCATAAGTTTCGCACAGTCTTGTCCAAACTCTTGATGTTTGATTCACTGAGTTTGAGAGAGTGTTTGATACCCTTATCTTACTACTCGCTTAGATAATCTTATCTTACAACTTTCTTCTTCTTTTTTTACAAGAAAAAGGATTTCTAAAATTTTTCAATTTGATCTTATTCTTCCTCCTTTATAAATTCTATAAATTTCATTTTCCTAAGAAAACTTGAATTTAAGACTTCAAGTTTTCCCTCTTGAACTTTTTAGCTAAGTGTATGTTTTTCATTTTTTTTCTCATTTATTTTGATTTCCTTGTTGCTGATGTGTTATTGTTGAAGCTTAAATGAGTAAAATGGCGACTGAAAATGGTTACTGAAATATAGATTCTATTAAATTGTTTTATCATGATTTTAAATTGTGACATAAATATTTCACAGTAGATGAGTAATGGATTACTAATTAAAATGTCTAAAACTTCTAAGTTTGCCCATTATAAAAGTTGCAAAATCACATCATATATTATCACTCACTATCCATTTGAAAACTAATTTGTGTCCTCCCGTGCAAGTGCAAGGTTTCATTATTGAGAAATATTTGCGTAATCAAAGAACATGTTGTGACCCATTATTGGGAATATTTGCTTAATCAAAGAACTTGGTGTAATATAGATTATGTTAAAGCTTCTTTTTCTCTTAACATTTGTTTTGTCACTCATGGGTTTCCCAATAGTATATTTTATGAACATAAATTATAAAAATAATATATAAAGAGAAAAACTTTAAAAAAAAAAAAACCTAATTTGATCTCCTTTCTCCTTCACAATTTTTTTTCTAAGTGTTTTCAATTTTTCATCTTCTTCCTCCTCTATAATTTTTTAAAATTTTTTTTTACAAGAAAATGATTTCTAAAATTTTTCAATTTGATCTTATTCTTCCTCATTTATAAATTCTATAAATTTCATTTTCGGAAGAAAATTTTTGAAAGTTTCTAGAATTCTTCAATACTGAGACAAAAAGTCATATATATTCTAAATATTTTATTTTTTTAGACAAAATATTCTTAAAATTTGTTAAAGTTCCCAATTTGGATCTTTTCTCTTCCTCCCTCAGTTCTCTGATCTAAGAATTTATGAAGATCCTCAAAATTTTCTTCTTGTTGTTACTTCTTCACTAAATTTTTGAATAACTTCTAGAAGCAAGTCTCTGAAGGGATGAAATTGGCTTTGACAGAGAATAGAAATTCAACGAACGGAGAAAGGGGATCAGGAAGTGGATTGAGAAAGAGAGAGCGGAGAGGAGAGGGACAGGGTGTTGGCCCAAAGGGCCATCACTCTAGTTTTGATAATGATTAACTTATGTAGTTATAGTACTAATGATCTTGTGTTTATATAGTTTTAGATATTTCATCAAGATCTTAGTCGGTGTTTAGCTTCAACAAAAAATTCGAAATCACGTTTTGAAGTTAGCACGTGTTGATTCAAGAGTTACGCATCAAGATCGTATCAAGTACTCAAGTAGAGTCTAACTCTTTGGATCAAGATTTGGACTAAGTCAAGTAGGAGAAGAAAATCTTCAAGAGAAGATTTTCGTGAAGACTTGAGTCATGTTTTATAAGTGTTAAGATTTTATTTTTACATAAAATATAAAGGATAGATTAGTTATGAATTGCTCAAGGTCATACTCACACACACAAATTTATGTGTTTTCATAATAGTTTTAGTTTTTGAAAATACCGTTTTGATTTAACATCCTTATGTTTCAAGATTAAATTTCATCAAGTTTATATGATATATATATATATATATATATATATATATATATATATATATATATATATATATATATATATATGTTTTGGATTTGATCTATGCACATTGTTGGTTCAAATGTTTAGAAAAACTTATTTGATATTTCTATATCATGTGTTTGAGTTTTGTATTTATCAAAATTTATTTTAGAGCTTATTGTCAAAAACATAGATATTTCATCTTACATGTGTATTGGATTATATTCATACACACTAAGCTTCAAAAGTATTTAAAATACCTTGTTTCTGTAATTGAAGAAGTTTTAGAAAAATTGTTTTTCAAATTGAAGATTGTTTTTGAAAAATACGAATTTTGTGTTAAAAGCAAATTTCTATTTCACAAAAATGGTTCAAAAACTTTGTAATATGTGTTGATTTTTTATCACACATATTTGTACTTCAAAGTATTTTAATGAATTTATGTTTATAAATTTTATATAATTTTATGGGATTTTATAGGAGTTTATAAAACCAAGTTTTAATCCCCCAAATTCTTGACCTGACCTTCTGGCGGTCGACCGACCGGTCGGCCAAGTCAGAAGTCGGTCGACTGGGCGATCGACCGATGTGCACAAAAATGTGCACGGGCCTTGGCTTGAGGGCCAGTCGACCGATCGAGAGAGTTCACTCTCTGGATATGGCCCAGGTAGACTGGGCGGTCGACCGGTCAGAGAGCTTTGCTCTTTGAATCTTGCCTCGATTGACTGACCGGTCGACCTATAGGTCATGATCAGGGTGCGGTCGATCGGATGGTCGATCGGCAGACCCAACTGTCATAAATATGACAATTGGCCGGTCAACCGACAGGTGACCCCAACGGTTATATTTTTGAACTCTATATAAGGGGGTTGTTTTGGCTGGTTTTACGCAAGATTACAAGAGAGTTTTTGAGCCAGTTTTTCTTACCTTTCTCAGAGGTTTTCTAATAAGTTTTAGAGTTTAAATTTTATATCAAAAGGAGTGTTTACAAGAGTGATTCTCTTGTGTTTTCCAAAAGGATTTCTTGAGTTTTTTTTCCACAGATCTATTCTAGTTTTTCTCACAAAAGCTTGAGTTTTCTATTGCCATATCTATCCTATAGGAGTTTTATTATGAGAGTGTTTTTGTGATCAAAGTGTAGAGATCATCAAGTGTTCATCTTTGTATTTGAGGAGGCGAACTTGCGGTTTCGTGTTGTGAGGAATTCTTATGGGTGCTCGGTGTAGAGGTACGACCTCGGTAAGCTAGTGTGCTTGTGTGTATTGTTCTTGCGGGTACGAGGGACTTGCGGGTCCAAGAGTTCTAGTATGAACTCATTATAGTGTTGCGGCACCGAGTGATCTTGCGAGATCATTATAGTAGAAAACTTTCATAGTGTTAAAGGCGGGGACGTAGAGTAAGGGTGCTCGAACCTAGAAACAATTCTCCCGTGTCTGCGATTGCTTTTCTTTCTCTCACTTGTGTTTATATATCTTGCATGCTTATATTGTTTATCTATTTATATGCCTGATATACTTGTGCTCAATTGATATATGCTTGGGATTGTTTGTTCACAATTGTATTCAACCAAGAGAGTCATAGTGGCACATCAACTCTTAATCTAGAGGAATCTTGAGGAGTTAGTTCAGAGCCATTCAGCGGGAATTCGGTTACACTCTTGTGTTATACCTTGTGTATTAGCTTAATAGTTTTAATTTGCATAAATAGTTTTCATTCTGTATCATTCGCATTAAATTAACTAGTACACCTATTCACCCCCCTCTAGGTGTATTTCACAGGGATGTTAGATTCCCTTATCGTTCTACTATTTAGATACCCTTATCTTACTATTCATTTTCTTATCTAACTACTCTTTCCTCTTGTATCTATATATTGATGTAATTGTTTATAAATAATATACATAAATTTTTTTCTTCTTCAAAATTATTATGGTATCAGAGTCTCTCAAAATTCTTTGCTAATTGAAGTTCTCTCGGTATTCTTGGGCCTACGTTGGGCCACACTCACATAACATGTGCCTAACATCAGACCACTTTCGCCTCAAGTGACATCAAATCTTTCATCGTCGTCTTTGATTTGATGTCTGAGAAAGCTACTCAAGCTCATGGTTTGCTGTGGGAATTTGGAAGTCCGGCCAGCTTTAGTGCCAAAGATGGCAAAATGAATCCGCGAGCAAAAAAGTTTGTGTTTTTGGATATCAAAAGAAATATGAAGGCCACAGGTTATGGCACCCTGAAAACAAGAAGATCGTGTTGAGTCAGCATGTCACATTTGATGAGACTTCAGTGTTGAAATCTACCGTCTCTCAGCAGGTGGAGAGGACGAAGATCAAGGAAGTATCATAGCGGGTGGAGGTTGATGCTACTCCACCATCTCCAGTTGGTTCGGTATCAGTGAGGACTTCACGGATGTGGCACCAGGTGGAGATCATGTAGACAGTTTTGATGCTGAACAGGTTGAAGACATTAATGAGAATATCGAATTATTTGCAGCGATTGAAATAAAGATAAACCACAAAAGTGGGTGAAGAAGCATGAATCTCAAGCTTGTGACCGCGACAAGCTCAAGTTGATGGTCGTTGTTCTCCATGACAGTGGTGAAGTGATTCATATGACTCAGCCAGGTCGGTTCGCTGCTGAAGATTCAATCACAAGTGCTTGAACTTGATGGAGCTCATTTTAATGAACTACAGTTGGTTTGATCATTTGGGCAAGGTACGTAGGCAGCCGTAAAGGCAGAGCCATTTGGTAATGCAACCTGTATGAAGCTTTTTGGGTTCTCGAGAAGCTAGTTAGAATTCACGTAAAGGTGAAAAGTTGAACTTCACGTAGCGGTGAAGTATTGTGATCTCGATGAATAATTGATCTTCTGGTGAGAAGATGGTTAAGCTTGCATAAGGTGAGTGTGCATCCAGTTCGTTGAAGCCGATGATGGTGTTTGGTGTGCTCTACTCAGATTTGGTTGGACCATCTCGAAGACATATAGACTGGAGAGAGCCAGTCAATTAGAGAGTCAGTATTGCTCATAATGGATTCTTCTTGAGTCATTTGAAATAGAGTTCCATGAAGTTGCTGAGTGGGAAACCGTTTGGCTCGTATGGTATTTCTATTCAGGTGAGTGATGAGAACCAATGTATGGTGCATTCTGTTTGGATAGCTGAGCTGAAGTTGAAAGCCTACAATTGATATTAGAGTTTGGGAGAGTTGCAAGTGGCAACGACAAACTCACTTTAGATTTGGTGAGATCAGTGAAAATTAATTGTACGTGTACTGACGATTCATTTGAAGGAAGGTTTCGTCTATTGGCCAAGTCGAGATCATGTGTCGATTTCACTGAGATCGTGTGTCGATTTCGTTTGGAGCGCTCAAGCCGAGATCGTGTGTCGATTTCGCCAGATGTTCGTTGGAATTCGGCTCAGATTCGAAAAATCTTCACCGAGATGGAGAATTGTAAGGATAGAGAAATAAAAGGAGATAGAGGACGATAGCACAGAGACTAGAAGTCAAAGGGAGCAAGAACGACGCATGCAGCAGGCCAAGACAACGTTCGGTCGACCAGTTGACAAAGCCTGGTCAACCGCCTGGTTGACCAGTGTGCATGACGTGCACAAATATGGCCGGGTCGACCGCCCGATCGACCGTGGCACAGGAGAGGTCGACCCCCTGGTCAACCGACTAAAAGGTGGCTGCTCTCGTTGGTCCCGGTCGACCGAGGACAAGGGTCGGTCGACCAACAGACGCGTTTTGTCTCCTTTCTGGATTCAAACTATTTTTCTATTTTGAGGTCGAATCCAATCAAAGTTTCCTAAAACCCTAAGACTATGTGGTTATAAATAAGGGATAGAGCCCTCATGTATTGAATGACTGGAAATCCCTCGAAGTATCCCTCTTGAATTGGTTTGTATTGATTGTTGAATCAATAAAATATCTCTCCCTTACCCCGAGAACATATGCAAATTGCCGAACCTCGTTAAATACTGTGTTAATTTGCTCTCTCTATTATTTCTCTGTTCTTGTCGAGTGGATATATCTCCGGCTGCATCTATCTCTGTTTGGTAGATTGCTCATCGGTTGTTGCCCCGCGAGCGCAACAAGATTGACGACATGATTAGTATGGAGATAGAACCCCAATAATGACGTTTAAGATTGTATCTGAACAACATATAGTTATAGAAGGACCCTAAGTAGGGTTTATCTGTTGAAGTGTTCATGAGGACGCAAGATGAATGGAGCCTTGAGAATCTTTTGTATGTTTCATTTCAGAAATTGGAAAAGTTAATATGTTGTGAAACTACTGTGCATGTAATGTACTACAAATAAAATGGACATTTGTTTGAAATTTAAAAAAAAATTGTATCTAGGTAAGAGAATTTTCTTGTTATATTTCTACATGTACGAAACATGTTGGCACAGGAAGAAATCTATTACCTTTTAATAGAAGAAGATGAATCTTAATCAATCGCTGGTAAATATTAACCATGGAACTGATACCCTGCCACATAGATGACTTTCATAATTTTGTAATGAGGAAACCTTAATGAAATTAATAAAGCATCATAGATTTATAGTTAATATGAAATCTGGCTGATCCTGTCAATGACAAATAGAGGTAACAAACATTGTGTTTTACATTAACTCTAGAAACTAAACTCTCCTATAATTAAAGAAGAGGCGATCCTTTGTAAGCTGGGGATGACTCCGCTAAATAGAGAAGAAAGCAAATGTAATGGACTATACTGAAAATTAGAAAATATATTACCATTTTAAAAGGAGTTCAATTAAGAAAATGAATGTCATCAATTGACCATTAATAACTTCAAGATGTTTTTATGATCATGGATTTATAAAATAACAGTTAAAGTTTATAATCCCATGCAGTGGAATTCATGAGAAACTAGACAGGAGCATCATGCATCAAACCAATAAGAGAGAAAGAATATCAGTATTTATCTTTGTATTATCATTCAGCAAACTTGGATATATATTTAAGAGTCCATAATAGAGTTGTTCATAGTTATTAATCACGAAAGTTGTCTAGCTCTTGAGAAGTTAAGACATATTATATGCGTACCCATATTAAATGTAAGGTTTTAAATAAATCCTACCCATCACACTGTAGGTTAAATATATACACCTCTTTTATATTTCAAGAAAATGATTAAAGATGATGTAGGAGTCTCCAAAGAAAATATTACATGAAAAATTCTAGTTAAAAAGTTGATAAGAAATACATTCCAAAGACAGTTAGAGATAACTGATGCTAAAGATTTTAAAAAATGGATCAATGAGTATTAAACTATAACTAATATGGCAGCACAATCCCAGGCAGATGGACAATTAGTGAAAAAATTTCAAATATTAAAAAGACATGTTGAGAGCATGTATATTAGATTGTGAGGGAAATCGGGAAAGCTTTAAACGAAGACATACCAAGAATAAACCAATAACTGCTATTATAAACTAGTTCTATAAATAGTATAAATTACTAATCTATTGGGAAGAGGTAAGAGACATGAGAATAACAAAATAATTTAAGAAGACCACTAAAGAGATTCAAATAAATGAGAAGGATGAAATTTGTTCAAAGCAGACTTGTACACAGATCAACAACCCTTGAAATTCTCAAATTTATTTCTAGAGCATTTCCAATAAAAAGGAGTGAAAGGGGTCAGTAAGAAAAGTAACTTGGATCCCTGATATGTTGGATTATTCAAGATATTAGATTAGGTTGGATTTGTTGGATATCAATTGACCTTATTATCGAATTTAAAAGATATATATATATATATATATATATATATATATATATATATATATATATATATATATATATATATATATATATATATATATAATATATCATTTGTGTAGAAATCGAGAAAAATACATACCAAATCTCAGAGTTCTATAGGCAGATAATTAATGATTTTGATTGAATGAAAATTTCTTTTATCAACGCAGACCTTAGACATGAATTAAAAGTACAATATTGGGATAACAACACCCGGATTAACTAAATCTTGATTTATACTTTAATTACCGGTTATGAGATAACCCCCAGTAATTAGAGCTGATGTTTATCACTCTAACAACTTTATAATGGATTAAATTTTATTAAATGCAAATCTTGATAATTCGTTCAATAATTTATTTGATTATAATCTTGAGGTGACTAAGTGGAGAAATTAGAAACAATAAATTTTTATAAGTAAGTGACATCTAAGAATATCATGATTGTATTTAAGTAATGGGTATAAAAAAATATAAAAATATATAAAAAATACAAGTGGTAACCATGTATGTATAAAGATCCATATATACAAGTGTATACAAGAGTGTCCGCAAGAATGACCGAATGGTAAGCCACTTGGTTTGCTCCCAACCGTGGGCCAGATCGAATCTCTCTCTCAATGTCATATTGGGAATTAGTCTGGAGATTTTGCTGACCACCAAGTTTCCTTAGGATAAAGGTTGGGCACCTCTCGGATGCCCCGAAATTTACCTTCCAAAAAAAAAAGTGTATACAAGAGTTTCATATAAGATATGTATACACCCCACTAAGAACCATGCCCATTTAATTAATCAAATGTAAGTTAGTGGGGAGAGGTATGTAAGCATAAAGGAGAGATATGGATGATTAAAAACTAGGACCATTACAGAGAGAGTCGTGTTAGATCGGGGATGCTTTCAAGAGAGAGTGAGAGAGAATGGGCATGTGTTTCGATGGAGAGATCGAGAAATCCAGAGAGAAGGGGAGGGAACATCATCAATTGAACATAAATCAAATGCTAAGTTTTTTCCTAGAGAAATAAACACTTAGCTATCAATGGATAAGATTAGACAAGAAGAGTCAAGAGTCAAGATTTGTTCTAGAAACACAAGGTACTATTGCAGTAAGAGGGATAGGAATAGGGATATTAATCATATATTTAATTTAATTAGACATATTAGATAAGTTATATTTGAACTTTACATAAAATTGTTACTAAATATTTAAGGAATTCATTTTTTTATAAATAGATAAGAGGACACATATTGTGAAAATTTGTATCTTTATACTTCTATTAATTGATAATTTTCTGTTTATGAGGCCTCTCATGAATTCATCTTTTCTTAACTTCTTAACAAAAGTGTATTGATACATCATAATACCAATTTAGATTATACGAGTTGTTGTGATGAAAACATACAGAAAGATAAATAAAAGGCAGATTTTTTTATTTCTTATAATAGTGATTAGTGATTGTAATTGAGGTAGTGGAGAGAATTCATTTTCCCCTCTCGCACCAAATTGTTCCATCTATTAGATAATTAATTTCTAATATTGATAATAAACTTGAATCAGCTTTGAATATTATGCTATTCCTACAACATATTAATCTCAGATGCACACAAAAAACATGAGTTTATAAATATACCTTCTGTCATATTCAATCTATGAACACTGTAATGCTTTAACACTTAGACTTATATAAAAAGGATATTCAGACACTTAAAAAGACAGAGTAGAATAAGACTTCATAATGTCGTTTTACCTACTCCATAACTTTTGTTTTTCTTAATGGGAGAAAAATAAAATGACAAGTACTACATATATGTATGCATGGGCTCTCTTTTATAATTTCTTTTATCAAGGTGATTATAACCAACAAATAGAAAACTACTTTATAACTATTCATATGATTACTAATTTATTTCATTCTACTATATATTATCTTTGTAACACCCGGTAACCCATAAGTAATTAATGGGTCTCTTATGATTAATTAACTATGCCTATATATATATATATATATATATATTATATATATATATATATATATATATATATATATATAACTCTTAGGGTGAGGTGATTAATTAGTCACTAGTACTATTACTATAGTTGCATACCTTGAGTATACAATTTTAACTTGTTGTATATTTATAAACCTCTATTTTTTCTTATTTAATTTTTGGTATTCTTAGGAATAATGAAAAGTTTAGGTTAATGGTATATTTACCATTACCAATTAAATAAGAAGAAAAAGAAAATCTAAAATACAAACTATAATATAAAAAAACAAATCAACTTTAGTTAGTGAGAAAGTAGGTGTGCATGGAGATGGTGTATCAAGGGCCAAGATGCTCTTGATCAAGGTGTAGGACACTTGGGCATTTCTGGTCAATGACAAACTTGTAAATAAGTGAATGGAGAATTACTAATTTGGGATGAGAGAAATCTCTCATCTCTTCTTCCCCAAAGAGATGAGAGGAAGCCATGACTAAAACCCTAGAAACCTACCCCTTCTTCTTCCTTTAGAAATCAAGATCCCTCTTTTCCTCTCTTCTTCTTTTCTTTCCTTTTCCTCCCATCCTTTCTTCTCCCTCCTCCAAACGGAACGAGAAAAAAAATTCGAGGGGCTGCTAGGCACGGCCGCCCCCAGGACCAGCCGCGCCCAGCCTCCCCAGGCGCGGCCGGCAATGTTCTATAGAGAGAGGGAGTGGGAGAAAGGAGGACGTTGTTGCAAGGCAGATCTAGATTTTGGGTGGAGAAATCAACTCAAAATCTCAACTTTTAGGGGTCATTGCCACTCTTAATCAAGGTATAACCTGACAGAATTTTTATGGCAAAAATCTGATTTTTTAGTGTTTTATTTTATGTTACTGATGTTATTAGCATAAGAAATTTACCCACTTGTCTCTTTTTTAATCAAGGTGTTGTTTAAGACTCATATAAGGGGAAAATCCAACAAAAATCCAACTTTGAAGGAGGTGAGTAAACCTAGACTTCTTGAAATTGAGTAGAGTATGTAAGCTGGTCTATGAAATTTTTGTATAACCATAAAAATAAGCTATTATGTGTTGATGTCGCTATTTTTTTACATAAAATTATTTGATGAAGAGGAAATAATAGAAACATGTTTAAGATTCATGTTATGTAGAGATATGGTTTCATGTTATTGGGCACTCCAATCTTAGGTAAGGCTATGTAGTGTAAAATGTTCTAGAATTTAGAAATTTTAAGGTGATCTTATGATTAACCCTAAGTAATACATGCCCCACATCCTTAAGAAGTGAAATTATTAAGGAAAGGTAAAGATATAAACTCACTAAAAAACAAATTGAGCTTGATGGTGCAAGCGACATATTCTTGGTTCATATGACATGGTGTTGTGTGTGCATGTATACATGTATATATATGAGTAGTTGGATTATGCCTAATCTTGAGTGGAATTGAAATGTGTACTAATATGCTTGTTTGCTACTACATTTGGAATTTTAGGGTTTGACTATCGTCTTAATGATGAATGCTATATAGGATATGACCTACTATTTGTTTGTATTCAAAAAGTTATTTATTTATATTTTGAAGGAAGGGGCCGGCGGGAGCCGGTGGGAGGGAGAAGACGGTATAAAAAGCTATTTATTTATATTTGAAGGAAGGAGCCGGCGGGAGTCAGTGGGAGGGCGAAAGACGGTGTAATTTATATTTGAAGGAAGGGGCCGACGGGAGCCGTAGGTGAGAAGGTGAAACTATATAAATTTTTATAGTATTTAAGCATGTGATTTCGGTACTTATGTATAGCCGGTATCATAAGTAATGAAATGTGTTACTTGTATGTATACATGTAATGTGTGATATACTTAGTAATCGTGTGTATGGGTGTAGTTAAAGGAATGAAGATAAAAAATTTGATATGTTATATGTGTGTGTGTGTAATTAGACATGTTATGCAGTTGTATGTTGATAATTAGGCAATGTGACATCCCTAAGACTGCTTTTAGGACCAGATACGGACATTTTGAATTTCTTGTAATGCCCTTCGGACTAACAAATGCTCCGACGGCATTTATGGACATGATGAACAGGATATTTCAGCCATATTTTGATGAATTTGTAGTAGTGTCCATTGATGACATACTAATTTACTCCAAGGATAAGGAGGAGCGTGAAGAGCACTTGAGCATAATACTTCAAACATTAAGAGAAAAACAACTATATGTAAAGCTTAAGGAGTGCGAGTTTTGGTTGGACCAGGTAAATTTCCTCGGGCACATAGTATCCAATAAAGGAGTATCTGTAGACCTGTAGACCCCACAAAGATTGAGGCAATCAAGGATTGGCCTCAACCCACAAATGTCAAGGAAATCCAAAGTTTCTTAGGACTAGCAAGTTACTACCGAAGATTTGTGAAAGGATTCTCCAAGCTACCATTATCCCTAACCACACTAACCAGAAAAAGTGTCAAGTTCAATTGGGGTGAAAGTCAGAAGAAGAGCTTTCAAGAATTGAAGAATAGGCTAACTTCTGCCCTAGTCCTAGCCATACCTTTAGGGACCGAGGGATATGTAATATATAGTGATGCATCCAAGCAACGGTTAGGTTGTGTCTTAATGCAGCACGAGAGGGTTATAGCCTATGCCTCCAGGCAGTTAAGAAATCATGAAAGGAATTACCTTACCCATGATTTAGAATTGGTTGCGGTGGTTTTTACTCTAAAGATTTGGAGACATTATCTGTATGGAGTATCATGTGTAATCTATACGGACTACAAAAGTTTGAAATACATATTTACCAAAAAGAGCTAAATATGCGACAGTGAAGGTGGCTAGAGTTGATACAAGATTATGACTTGACCATACAATATCACCCGGGGAAAGTCAATGTTGTTGTCGATGCATTAAGCAGAAAGTCAGAGGGGTCATTAGCAGCTATAATAACTCATCAACAAAGGTTAATGAGAGAATTAGAAAGATGCAATTGGAAGTCCGCATAAGTGGACCTGGGGAGGTAACAAGCTGGGTGAATCAAGTTAGTGTCCAATACGATCTGTATGACCGAATCAAGGAGGCACAACAAAAAGATGATGAATTAAGAAAAATCTTGGAGAAGGTTCAAGGCAGAAAAATTTAAGGCTTTACCTGCGATGAAGGAGTATTAAAATTTGGTCATCATGTATGTGTGCCACAGGATACCAAACTTAAGGAAGAGATTTTGGCAGAAGCCAATAACACTCCCTACACTGTGCATCCTGGAGCAACGAAGATGTATCAAGATCTTCGAACAAATTTCTGGTGGGAAGGAATGAAAAGGGTGTAGCTAAATTTGTGCAAAGATATTTGACATGCCAACAAGTCGAAGCCGAGCACAAGAAGCCTCTAGGATTATTAATGCCTTTACCACCTCCTGAATGGAAGTGGAGTCACATCACTATGGATTTTGTTTCAGGATTTTCCCGATCGCCGCAAGGACGTGACGATATCTGGGTAGTCGTGGATCGACTCTGCACACTTCCTACCTGTTCAGATGAATTACTCGATAGAGAAACTGGCACAGATTTACCTCCGAGAGGTAGTTCAGATACATGGAGTACCCGAAACAATTGTATCAGACAGAGATCCTCGCTTTTTATCAAGATTCTGGATGAGTTTATCTAAGGCATTGGGGACCAAATTACACCCAAGTACGGCGGCACACCCACAGACTGATGGACAATCGGAGAGGACTATTCAAATATTGGAAGACATGTTGAGGACATGTGTATTAGATTTTGGAGGTAGCTGGGAGAAGTAGATACCCTTAATAGAGTTTGCATATAATAACATCTACCAATCAACTATTGGAATGCCATCGTTTGAAGCTTTATATGGTAGAAGATGTAGGTCCCTCATTTGTTAGGAAGAGGTTGGGAATCGAGGGTTGTTGGGCCCTGACATGGTGCAAGAAACGACAGAGAAAATCAGAATAATAAGAAAAGAATGGTGGCAGCTCAGAACCGACAAAAGTCATACGCAGACAAGCGTCGCATACCACTAGAATTTTCCATAGGAGAGATGGTATTCCTGAAGGTGTCCCACATGAAAAGAATAGTGCGGATCGGCAACAGTAATAAGTTAAATCCTCAATATACAGGACCATTTGAAATATTAGAGAGGGTCAGGCCACTGGCATACCGATTGGCCTTGCCCCAAGAAATAGAAAGGATTCATAATGTGTTTCATGTATCCCAACTAAGGAAGTATATACCAGACCCCAGTCACATTCTCAGCTACCCGCCAGTACAGATTCATGAAGACTTATCTTATACAGAAAAACAGTACAAATCTTAAATCATAAAGTGAAACAGTTAAGGAACAAGACTATCCCTCTTGTAAAGATATTATAGAGAAGCCAAAAGGTCGAAGAAGCAACATGGGAATCTGAAGAGGAGATGAGGACTCCTTTTCCATACTTGTTTGGAGGTATGTCAAGTTTCAGGGACGAAACTTTCTTTTATGGGGGTAGAATTGTAACACCCGGTAACCCATAAATAATTAATGCGTCTTTATGATTAATTAACTCTGCTTTTATATATATATTATATATTATATATATATATATATTATATATATATATATATATATATATATATATATATATATATATATATATATATAGAAATATGAAACTCTTAGGGTAAGGTGTGATTAATTAGTCACTAGTACCATTACCATAGTTGCATACCTTGAGTTTACAATTTTAGCTTGTTGTATATTTATAACCCTCTATTTTTTTCTTATTTAATTTTTGGTATTCTTAGGAATAATGAAAAGTTTAGGTTAATGGTATATTTACCATTACCAATTATATAAAGAAGAAAAAGAAAATCTAAAATACAAACTATAATAAAAAAAAATTCAACCTTAGTTAGTGGGAAAGTAGGTGTGCATGGAGATGGTGTATCAAGAGCCAAGATGCTCTTGATCAAGGTATAGGACACTTGGGCATTTCTGCTTAATGGCAAACTTGTAAATAAGTAAATGGGGAATTACTAATTTGGGATGAGAGAAATCTCTCATCTCTTCTTCCCCAAAGAGATAAGAGGAAGCTATGGCTAAAACCCTAGAAACCCACCTCTTCTTCTTCTTTTAGAATTCAAGATCCCTCTTTTCCTCTCTTTTTCTTCTCTTTCCTTTTCCTCGCATCCTTTCTTCTCCCTTCCTCCAAACGAAACGGACAAAAAAAATTCAGGGGCTGCTAGGAACGACCGCCTCCAGGACCAGCCACGCCCAGCCTCCCCAGGCGCGGCCGGCGATGTTCTAAAGAGAGAGAGAGAAGGAGTGGGAGGAAGGAGGAGATTGTTGCAAGGTAGATCTAGGTTTTTGGTGGAGAAATCAACTCAAAATCTCAACTTTTAGGGGTCATTGCCACTCTCGATCAAGGTATAACCCGACAGAATTTTTATGGCAAAAATCTAATTTTTTAGTGTTTTATTTTATGTTACTGATGTTATTAGCATAAGAAATTTACTCACTTGTTCTCTTTTTTAATCAAGATGTTGTTTGGGACTCCAATAAAAGTCCAACTTTGAAGGAGGTGAGTAAACCTAAACTTCTTGAAATTGAGTAGAGTATGTAAGTGGGTCTACGAAATTTTTTTGTAACCATAAAACAAGCAATTATGTGTTGATGTCGCTGTTTCTTTTAGATAAAATTATTTGGTGAAGAGGAAATAATAGAAACATGTTTAAGATTCATGTTATGTAGAGATATGGTTTCATGTTGTTGGGCGCTCCAATCATAAGTAAGCTATGTAGTGTAGGATGTTCTAGAATTTAAAGATTTTAAGGTGATCCTATAATTAACCCTAAGTAATACATGCCTCACATCCTTAAGAAGTGAAATTATTAAGGAATGGTAAAGATATAAACTCACTAGAAACAAATCGAGCTTGATGGTGCAAGCTACATATTCTTGGTTCATATGACATGGTGTTGTATGGTGTTTGTGTGTGCATGCATATATGTATATATATGAGTAGTTGGGTTATGCCTAATCTTGAGTGAAATTGCTATGTGTACTAATATGCTTGTTTGCTAATACATTCGAAAATTTTAGGGAATGACTATCATCTTAATGACGAATGCTATATTGGGTATGACCTACTCTTTGTTCGTATTCAAAAAGTTATTTATTTATATTTTGAAGGAAGGGGTAGGCGGGAGCCGGTGGGAGGGGAAAGACGGTGTAAAAAGTTATTTATTTATATTTGAAGGAAGAGGCCGGCGAGAGCCGGTGGGAGGGGGAACACGGTGTAAAAACTTTCTATTTATATTTGAAGGAAGGGGCCGGCGGGAGCTGGTAGGTGAGAAGGTGGAGGTATATAAATTTTTATGGTATTTAAGCATGTGATTTCGGTACTTATGTATATCCGGTATCATAAGTAATGAAATGTGTTATACATGTAGTGTGTGATATCCTTAATAATCGTGTGTATGGGTGTAGTAAAAAGAATGAAGATAAGAAATTTGATATGTTATATTGTGTGTGTATGTATATAATTAGACATGTTATGCAGTTGTATGGAGATAATTGGGCAAGTTATTCATGACAAACAAAGGGAAATCACCCACATGAAACATGTAAACATAAGTAGGTATGGACTTTTTCATGGAATACACTTATGAGACTCATTCTACACTTACACTTATGCACATATATGCATATGTCATTGCTTAATTTTCTAAAACAATGGTTTACTCACTGAGCTATTAAGCTCACCCTTTTCTTTTAACCTTATTATTTGAGGACAGAAAAAAGGTAAAGGGCTAGCGTAATGCAAAGGGATAACAGGGTTAAATGGAGTTGAATTAGTGGCATCCTAACTTTCCCTCACTAGTTGTTTGCTCCCCTTTTTGTATCGTTGTTGCTTTTATTATATACATATCTATTTTGGAAGTACCTTGTACATATGTAAGGGGAAGACTATGTAATTATGTAATACATTTGTAGGAGTATGAAGTGAAGAGATGAAACTCATGAAGTGTATTTGCCTTCTTGTGCATAAGAAGAAGGTTGTAAGCCGTTTTAATGGTCTTTCGGAATTATCATGCTAGTTGTTGGATATGTTATATGGGAATGGTATCACGTATTTACATAATTTCTATTACTTGATGAAAGTTTAAATTATGTGTGTGGGGGGATATTTAGATCATGTGTGTGTGTGTGTGTGTGTGTATACATGTCATGTATATGCCGATATGGTTGATGGTAAGCCTTGAAGGCCTTACATTATACTTGTTATGTGTATATAAGAGAAGAATTTTCAAGAGAAATGCTACCGAAATTTTGAATGATCACTTATGTGCATATTTCCTTGAAAAATTAACTGGTTGATGGATGTACTTATATCTGGGACCGTTACAATCTTTATGTCAAATAAAATGGAATGAGTTGCATAAGGAAAAATATCTTACACCATCATGTTCAAATTCTTTCCTAATCTATATTTTAGAAATTCGACTTAAAACATAATGTTATCTTTTTCTTTTACAAATCCTTAATTTGAACTTGATTAAACTGACATCTTTAGTTGTGTTTGGTGTACGGTCGAGAGAAACAACTTTGAGACGTCTTCTTATGTGCACATCTTTTCTTGTTCTTTTTCTTCTTCTTTTTTCCTTCTTCTATTGTGACAAGTTGAGATTTTTAAGTTTGGCTATTATTTTGTAAGAAAATTATAAAATGTAACACTCATACTCTTTTCTATAGCACTCTAAATGAATAGTCTCATATGTGATACTATATATAACAGTTCTCATGAACTCAAGAATTAAACGTAGCTGACATTTTTTAGAGAGGAATCCATTCCTAAGTTCTCGTTTGTGACATGATAAGTAATAATAAGGCAAAGTGCCACATGGCACGTGGATGTGGGCGGAGTCACTTGTAGAATCCTACTAATGTTCAAGTCGTAGTATGTCGAAGATGTCATACCTTAAAAAGCGGGGAGTATGTAATGCCTCAAATGAGAATAGTCCCACACAAAACATTTACTAGGAAACTCTTGTATATAATAGTTCCCATATTGATCCTAATTAGGAAGGACTGTAGAGAAAAAAACTTTATTGTTAAGCGTACTCAAGCAAGAGTAATTTTTTGATGATTGATCACTAAGAAGTTCTCGCTCGCTTACTAGAATTTATAGAGAGGTAGAGGGCATATGTAACGCCCCAAATGAAAACTTTATGGTTAAGTGCGTCCAAGTGAGAACAATTTCTGGATGGGTGAATCCTCTCATGAGTTCTTGCTCAATTGGGTGGTAGACTATATTTTACTAAATTACCATACATTTTTACTATTTCCACATTATACCGTCATAACTTTTTCATAATAGTTCCTCTAGGGAAACAAAAAATTTCTCATTATAGTAGTTATCATTTACTTTCTCACATACATTGAATTTCTTGATGAGAATTTTCTTTAATTCATATATTTTTCCCGTTCGTCATAAAGGAAGACTTATTTTCCGAATCTTGCAAACCATGTGCAAGATTGAAGATATTTTCTTTTTTTACCATAAGCACATTACATGAGAAATTCGCATATAACAAAGTAAAGTAATTTATTAATCAAGTAGTAAAAAGTTCATAACAGTTCGCTGTAAATTAAAAAGTTCGTAATAGTTTTTGAAAAAAATATAGTGAAAGCAAAGTAAAATGTCCCCTAGGGTATTTTGTAGGTTTCAACATGAGAACTAGAGGTAACTAGATCTTGATGAAAAAATATGATTTACATTGGACGGTAGAAGATAATTCATTAAATCATCATATGTTTTCACTATTTTCACGATATACCGTCATAAATTTTCATATTGTAGTAGTTACCATTGATTATCTTTCATTCACCAAATTTTTTGACTACAATTAATTTTTTAAAGTCATACAGTTTCCGTTACTCATAAATGAACACTCATTGTCTAATAAATAAACACTCGCCGTCTAAAACTAGCAAACAAAAAAAATAAAAAAATAAACAAACTCCTCCCCCTCCCCCAAAAAAAAAAAAAAAACCATCACTTAACATAATCTTGCTTCTCCTCAAGAAACTGACATAATCTTGTGACAAGACAACCAATTGTAGTGATAAACACAAAGATTGTCCCCCATCCGAAACAACTAATCACCGAACTTATCACCACTTAACATGGATTCAGCATGAGTTGATGGAATATACTTTGAACAAAGATGGGATCTACTGTCAAAATTTCCCAATCACATCCCCATCAAGCACCACCCACATTGTAGAATTCAATGATAAGTGACTGATCCACACCCTATTGTAAAAAGAACACCAACATATCATATAAGATTCCCATTTGATACACACACTCTTACTTTTCATTAATTATCACTATCATCATCATCATCTCAAAATTAAAGGTTTTTTTTTTTATAGAAATTCTTCACCTTTCCCCACTTTCTACTCTCCACCCGTTTCCACTTCTGTGGAGGCCACAAAATTCTCAACCACCACACCTCTCTCCCCCCCTCTCTCTCTCTCGCGGAACGTCCCAGAAGTGAAGAGGCCGTTTTCTCGCTGATAACTTCCCCTCAATAAAAACCCAAATTCCACCCATCTCTCACTCTCCTTTACGAACCGAACTCAGACTCCATACACAAAACACTGCCAACTGCAACAATACTAATAAAATCCTCTCTCTCTCTTTGTTTTCCCCTTTGATTTCCTGCATCCCACTGCCCATTCTAAAACTCTCTCCACCTCACCTGCCTACAAACCAAAACCTCGCAATAGAAGACAAAAAGAGAATAGAAACCCAATTTTTTCTCTTCTGGGTCTCTTCCTTGTTGAAGAACAGGACATGGATTTCCTTGGGTCCTGACCATTTGATCCATGGATCTTGAAGGCGGCCTCCACACTCACCCCCTCAAGGTAATCTGGGTCTTGCCCATTTTTTTTTTTCTTGTTTTAGATCATAGTAATTATTGTTGTAAATTTTGTGAGTTGCAGAAGGAGTCTTGGAGGACAGTGCTGTCACTAGCATACCAGAGTCTAGGAGTGGTCTATGGGGATTTGAGCACTTCCCTCTTTATGTTTACAAGAACACTTTTGCTGAGGATATCAGGCACTCAGAGAGCAACGAAGAGATCTATGGAGTCCTCTCCTTTGTGTTTTGGACCTTAACCTTGGTGCCCCTTTTGAAATATGTGTTTATAGTTCTCCGGGCCGACGATAATGGGGAGGGAGGGACGTTTGCGCTCTACTCTCTGTTGTGTAGACATGCGAGAGTTGGGTTCTTGCCCAATGGGCAGCTGGCAGATGAGGAGATTTCGGCTTACAAGAAGAGGGATGGGAGGTTTCAGTTGTCCTGCGGGGATGGGAGTGGGAGCGGAGGCGGGGCTGCATCGTGGGTGAAGAGCATGCTGGAAGGGCACCAGGTGCTGCAGAAGATGTTGCTGATTCTTGCACTTGTTGGGACTTGTATGGTGATTGGGGATGGGGTGCTGACCCCCGCGATTTCGGGTGGGTGTGATTCTTCTTGGTTTGAATCTGTTCTCTTTTTTTTCTCCCTGGGGTTGGTTGATCAAGAAAGGCGAGGGGACGGGGAAAGGAAATAAGTTTAAAGAATTGATTGAACTTGCTTGGTTGTTGAACAAAAATCAAGTGAATGGAGAAGAAATTAAAAAAAAATGAGAAAATTGAGCCAGAGATTTGGAAGCAAGGAACAGTAGTGGGAATAAAACATGGGAAATAATCATATGTTTCCAAAATAAAACAATTTTTAGTTTCCTGTTAATTGATCCACTAAAAGAAAAATCCTTCGTTTTTGCTTGGAAGAATATTTCTTCTTTTTTTTTTTTGAAGGGTTTTGAAAAGCTATTCTTCAAGTTCTGAATTTTAGCTGCTGGGAAAGGAGATTTTACTTGAAAATCAATTCTCTGGCATTTTCTCGTTGCTTCCAGAATACAATTGTGAGGAAGAATAGAAATTCATCACTTTGTTATCTTTCATATTTCCATATTACTTGAGAAGCTATTTTTCTCTTTCATACTATTTTTTTCTATCACGTTACTTTAGTTGCAATCTACTGCAGCTTACTGTTTCTTATCATTGTTGTTGTTGTTGTCCTAATCACATTACTGTTGTTTGGGCAGTTTTTTCAGCAGTCTCAGGGCTCGAGCTTTCTATGTCGAAGGAGCATCACAAATGTAAGAATTAAATGTCTACTGATTCTCTAGTTTTTTTTTAATTATCAACCAACTAATTTTAACATTTTAGTAAATGAGAAAGTTGAGTGTGTAGTTGATGTGTTAAAAATGGCGTATGTTCTTTGCTTATCCCTTATTTATTTTTTTTTTGCTTACCCTTTAACTTTTTCGAATATTTTTAAACTAACGCAGTATCTGAGATTCTAAAAATATCTTAATGCTATTTTGATCATTATTAATGGAAATATTGATATGACATTAATATATGGTAGGTGATTCTGGGTCTTGCATGTCATTTGTTTTTGTACTTTTTTATATACATCTGAAGATATGCAGTTTGGATGGAATATATGTTTGATATGTTATTGACGGTCATGAATAATTCTGATCAATTATGTCTCCAACTTCTTTCGCCATATATGCCTGCTAGGATGTGCACTCACCTGATAGCTTGTTTACTGGAATCAGCTTCAAGGACATGTAAGAGAAGATGTTTTCCACCTAGATTTGTCATTCCTTAGGAAATATGTCCTCTCTCTAGATTGCAAGACTAAGATTTTCAATTTGCCAAATTGTTAACCACCTGGACTCTGCCCTTATGGCACCATGCAATAAATACCCAGATGGAAGTAATCTGTTAGGTTTCTATTTTTAATTTTTTCTGTAGCCTGATATATGTGTAAGTTACAATTATCTCCATTTTTTTGATCGAACCATATCCAGATGTCTATTTGGTTTGGAAATTACTAAATATACAAGTCTCAACTCTTATCATGCTTATATGATGTAAGTGAATCCTTCCCTTTAAGTATGATTAAAAGTTCCCAGTAACATTATCACGAACTCTATGTATGTTATTGAATATGCTCGCTACATGAGCACGTCAGGTTGTGGAGACATACATATGTACAGCTGTGATGAGTTTATGGGAAAGATCAGTAACATGTTTCTTCTTTATCATATTTTAATTAATAATTAATCATGTCTCATGAATGCCAATTTTTCTCTAGCTTTATGCTGCTTCCGAGTAATTTGTTATAAAATTATGCGGTGATTTAATACATAGCATTTCGAAATGAATTACTGTGCAGATGTAGAGGTCCCTGTGGCGTGTATCATACTGATTTGCTTGTTTGCACTGCAACATTATGGTACTCATCGCGTAGGATTCCTCTTTGCACCTATTGTCATAACATGGCTCCTGTGCATCAGTGCAATTGGAATATATAACATTTTTTATTGGAATCCTTGTGTCTATCAAGCATTGTCGCCATACTACATGTACAAGTTTTTGAAAAAAACAAAGAGAGAGGGCTGGATGTCCTTGGGTGGAATCCTGTTATGCATTACAGGTATTTCAAAGTGAGACATTTCTTTCAATACCTTACTCGCATGATTCGCTAACACTCTTTTGCTTCTTGCAGGCTCTGAAGCAATGTTTGCAGATCTGGGGCATTTCTCCCAGTTATCAATCAAGGTAAGGAATGTGGATGTTTGAGACGGAGGTGTTTTTTCTTTTTTCAGTCTTGAGAAAAGATAATTGCACAGTTTGCTAGGTTACATCATTACTTGTCTATTTTACCATGCTTATTCTTGAAAACTTGCCTTTGGACTTCCTTTCACCTAAAATCTTTTTATGCTAACCAACACATGTTATTAGTAAATAGAATTTGAAAGATTTAAAGGGGCTTTGGCTATTTGTGACACATCACAGTACAAAATTTGACTTAATGTTTAAAGAAATAAAAGAGAGATGAATTCCACAGATTCTGGTAATGTGGTAAACAATGTCTAGGGAGAAAATATGATGCTTACAAGATCAAGATGAGCAAATGCCATATACCATACTGACACTTCTTTAAAGTTTAAGAGGAGGTCTAGAATATTGTTTCAGCCACAACTTCAATACATCACATGTACCCTTAGTGATCAGTGATCACAATGGCCTCAAACTAACTGCCTTCCTCTGCCTCTTCTCCAATATCCAATAGGATGAGCAAGGATACAATCTCTATTGTCATTCCTAATTGGGATCTTAACAAGAAAAAGCATAGGTGCTGAGGATGTCAATTAGAATTGAATTTGAGAATGTACATTTGTTGCATAGAAATTAGTTGGAAAGAAACCTCCATGATCAGATTAGTGGAAGAAGCTAATCTATCTATATGTTGAACTGTCAAACAGTGGGAGGCATATTATCTTACCCAAGACACGCATTAGATAGTAACTTCTATCCTCCATTACGATTGAGTTTAATATGGGGTAGTTGTAAACAGCCCCCTTCAATTAATGGTCTCTTTGCAAAAGTGGTTTTTGTGCTTCACTACCCTAATTATATAAGCACTTAGTTTATCATTCCATCCAGATGGTGTGGCCTTGCAATACACGGTTATCCTTTTTTGTTCCATGTTTAGGTTTAATCAAATGACAATATAAACTAGCCTTGGTCTTGCTAAAATGGCCTAAGATGAATAAATTGAGTTTTTTTTTATATGATGCAAAATTTACGTGAAGCATGCTTTAGTTCCTTAATATTCATTATTATTGAGTTTTCATTCCATACTAGTTGATCGAAGGGCATGTTTGCAAAAATACTCCAAGATCAAGGGAGAATATGTTCTTTCTCCAAAACCTAAGGGTATAATGCTAAAATGCCTAATAAGTGACACATGCAGCTACAACAAGCTTCCAAAATTTAAGGGTGTTTAACTGTCTGAATAATATATATGCACTGCATGTGCATCGTTATAACCAAATATGAGGCTGCAGAGTACCTATGCCCTCTTTTATGCAGCGAAGTGCATGCAAATAGTATGTAGGCTGTATATTCTGTGGTCTACAACTGTGATTGTTATATCCAACATTCAGGGCTCTCTTCTGCTCTCATGTGCATATTTGCTAGTTTTATATTGTTTTTCAGGGCATGTTTGTTTTGAGAAAAAGGGAGGAAAAGGTTCAAGTGGGATTTGCATCCCACTTCCACCATTTGTTTTGACGGTAAAAGTGCAAGTGGGATTGGTAAAAAGTGCAAGTGGGATTTGCATCCCACTTGCACTTTTTTCCAATCTCATTTTTACATCCCCATTTTCTCACTTGCAGGGTGTCACAGTAGAATTTTAAATATTTGATATTAAAATATTAAAATTTAATATTATTATTAATATTTTTTAAAATTAATTTAATTTTAAATATTGTTATAAATTATTTAATATTTAATATATAATATTTATGTTTTTAAATAATATTATAATATTTAGTATTTCAGTATGTTCTAAATATTTATAAATTTAAAATATTATTTTTCAAAAATATATTAATATTTTAATATATAATTATTTTATTTAATTTTTATTAATAGTTTAATATTATATTATTACTTTAATATTTTTTACTATTAATATTTAATTGACAAATTTCTTATACATTTTAATTTTTGATAGCAGATTTAATTTAATAATATTGGTATTATTTAAATCACTAAACAATTTGTTTGTGATCAACTTTTTCACTTACACTTTTATATTACTAACAAAATATCGTAAACACAATATACTTTCTCACTTACACTTTCACATTACAACGAAACACCGTAAAACTTGTACAAATCCCAATTTCCCAGTTATACTCACATTTTTCATCTCCATTTTCCACTTGCACATTTTTCTCTCACTTGCAGCAAACTATACAAGCCCCCAGAGAAATGCTGGTATGAATTGTTATCTGACCTTTATGATTCTTGTATGATCAGTCTCATATTTTGCCATGACGAAGGGAGTTGGAGATTGTGCTTCTCTAAATCTAAACCATGCGAACATGGTTTGTGCATGGTTATTCTCTTATTTGTGAATGTATACTTGGAGAAATAAGAAAAATTACAATGGAGAAGAGAGGCTATAAGCAGGGAGGCACCAGAAGAGAGGAGAGAGAAGCCTTTACATTGAGAGAAGAAAGCATGAAGGTGAAATAACTTCTTTACATGGAGATAAAATTATTTTTTAGCAACCGTAATTGGCTCTCAGAGAGCCTCAATGAGTTGCTATTGTCCTCCATTCCTCAGAAATATGTGTTGTTGAGCTTACAATAGTGCATGTACACTTTTTTAATTCGAAATTCCTCTTCCCATTGCAAATATGAGAATCGAATCCACAACTTCCTAAAGGGAAGTGGCTTGTTGTCTTTGTTAGGCCCATTTGGTAATACATGCTATATGTTTTACTTATACTTGAATTTGAGTATTTTTGGTGTTTTTTAAAAAAAAAAACTTGTAGCATAGGGGCTGTTTGTTTCGCGTAAAAGTCCGTAATTCGTAAATGACTTACAACCCAATTACAACTACGACGTTTGTTTGGACCGTAATTCGTAAAAGACTTACACAACCCAATTACCACTCACTTGCAACCTAATTACCACTCACTTACAGCCCAGTTACAGTTAATTTTGTGGTCATGCAAATTTGTATTATTTTTTTATGTTAATATTAAAAAATTTTAATATTTAGCATTTTTAATATTTATTTGCGATATTAAAACTTTTTAAATCACCAAATAATTAATTTTGTGGTCAACTTTTTCACTTACGACTTACACATTACGACAACCAAACACTGTAAAGCACAATACATTTTTCCACTTACAACTTTATATTACCAACCAAACATCATAAAACTTACATGCATGTAACTCATTTACAACTGTAAAAGACTTTACCAATTACGACTTACGAATTACGGCCAGTTACGACAACCAAACAGGCCCATAAAGTAAATACGAAGAAGTTTTATATATATATATATATATATATATATATATATATATATATATATATATATATATATATATATATATATATTGAGAGAGCGTTAGACTACAAACTTTCCATTTATTTTTGGGTAGAAAACCTAATAGTTTTCTACTCATTAGATATGCTTTGAGATTGATGTGAGATAAGATTGGAAAGGGAAGGGTTGTTTTGCAAAATACCCCCTTTTTCCCTCTCTCCCCCTTACTTTCTCCCGATCTCAGCTCTCTTTTTCTCACTCCATCTCGCCATCGATTGTCGCTCGCTCGATCTCGCCACCACACTCGCTACCCTCCCCCTCTCTCCCCTCTCCTCTCGACTCCCTGCTCAGATCCGTTATCGCCAACCTCTCTCTTCTCTTTTTCTCAATCTCGCCATCGTTGTCGCTCTCTCGATCTCGCCACCACCCTCCCTCTCTCTCCTCTCCTTTCCTATCCTTTTTCCGTCCAAATCCGCTGTTGCCACCCCCTCTCTCCTCTCTACTCTCCTCTTTGCTTAGATCCGTTGTCGCGGCCCTCTACTCACTACTTCAATTGTAGGTGCCCGCGACGTCCCTTGTGAATGATGAGGATAATGACAATGATGAGGATAATGATTAGAGTGGATTGAGTGGCTAAAGAGTCTATGTACAATATATTGTTCCCTTAATTATTCAAAAAAAAAAATCTGAATTAGAATTCTGTTTACAATGAATTGAAAGAGATTGCATAAAGCCTCAACTCGAAAATCCTCATGAAATCTCTATACAATAAAACCATATTATGAAACAATAGATACATATATCACACTTCCTTTATGTTAATGTGACTTCAGTGAATCAAAATATTTCACAACAAAGAGAAGAAATAGCGTTCTTTCTTGACATGATTAAATTGACATGTTACAATAGAGCACAACATTGCTACTATAACAAAGACTATGCGGTCCTAGAACAAAACAAAGAAAATCCTTATTAGAACCAATAAGCAAACTCCCCGTCTATTGGGGTGAGAAATCTCCACTACAGCAAAAAGAATAGCCGCGACTAACTGGTAAAAAACTATCTCTGCTAACAATGAATCAAGACTCGTTCGTTCATTTGCACTACAAGCACAACAACCCAATGGACTGACCCTCTCCATCATCACTCATACTCTGAGGATGCTGTCCTTCTCACCATTCTCTACACTTTGACCAATCTCCATACCTTTTGAGCTGACTATAGAGGCAGTGTTTGAGCCTGTCCAAGAACATTTCTTCTGCACTACTCTTATCGCTTGAAGCTTATGCATAAGGTTGGTTGATGAACTACCTTGAACTTAAATTTTGCTGATGGAGAATAGGAGTGGCAAGTTTCCACATAAAGCCAATCAAGGCATAGACATCACTCTGGAATTTGCAGGACTCAGGCTATCACCATATTTAGAAGGCATGGAATAAAACATTAGGAGCATCCCTGCTGACCAAGACCAAAGAGGAAAGGGCGACAACAGTAGATCTGAGCGGAGAGGAGAGAGAAGGCGGCGACAACAGATGTGGGCGGAGAGTTTGAGGAGAGGAGAGGAAATGAGAGAGGGAGGGGGAGGGCAGTGACGAGATTGAGAGGGCGACGACAGTGGCGAGATCGACAGTGAGAGAGGGAGGGATGGCGACGAGGGTGGTGGCAAGATCTAGAGGGCGACAACCGTGGCGAGATGGAGAGGGAGAGAAGAGAGAGCTAGGGTCGGGAGAAAGTGAAAGAGAGAGAAAGATAGAGGAAGAAAAAGGGAAAATTTTGCAAAATAGTCCTTTCCTTTCCAATCTCATCTTATACCAATCTTAAAGCAGATCTAATGGATAGAAAACAATAGGGAAATGATCCTATGAGAACGATTCTCAAATTAAGCTTTATGAGAACATCACGGTAAGTCACCCCATGAATGCTCCGAACCATTCATATGGACATACATACTCTAATTAGTAGGCTAATCATGAAAAATCAAGCAATTTCGAGCCTTTTTACCCATGTATTAAGTAGTTACAAAAAATATGTTATATTAACCGTAAAAAAATATCATTTGCTGCATGGGTAAAAATGCTTGGAATCACTGATTTTTCATGGTTAGCCTAATTAGAATATGTAGATCAAGATGAACTGTTCGGATCATCCGTAGGGTGGCCCACCGTGAAGTTCCCATGAAACTTAAGTTGAGAATCGTTCTCATAAGATCATATATATACTAAAGTTGGGCAATTGAAAAGCAAGGAACCATCCATATCTTATCATATGTAAGATATTTATCTATATTAAAATTCAGTGCGTCCAACTTGGCGCACATCTGTCAATTTTTCTGCCTTATTTTGTGAAAGGGTATGCATGAACTGAGTTGTTTTTGCCTTCTTAGTGTGGATCAAATACTACTAATGGTCACTTGAAATTTTCTCTATTCATTGATGTTCTTTTAACTTCTATTTATTCTATTTTCTGTTACAATTATGTGAGTTTTATCCAACTTCTATTCAAGAAAGAAATATATTATCAACTTATTGTAAGTTATATATAATATTTTTAATTTAAGTTTGTCTACAATATTGTTTCTTTTCCTTTATATGGATAATAAATGAAGGAAATATCTAGCAAGCAATGAATGGAAGATATTAGAGGGAGGAAGACAGACAGTTTACTTTGAGAAGGAAGTTATGCATATTGGGTTTAAATCAACAGATGGTAGAATATTTGGATCATAACTGGCTAGTAATTGTCCTGATCTTGAATGTTTGTCTTAATGGAATTTTATTTTCCTGTCAATCATCTATATATCTGGATGCATTCCATGCTTTCTAAAATCCTTTCATTATTTCATCTATGTTGTCTTCATGGTGTTCCCTTATTGTAACAGTAAACATGTTTCAAATTGTTCTGCTGGCCTTTGTTTTCCTGGACCATCTTTGCACACTTGTTCATCCTCCCATTTGTCTTCCGTTTAGTCCGTGCCCATAATCTGAACAAGTCATTTGAGATGTTATAGTTATGCTTCATGATTATCCTTGTTCCCAAGACATGTTACAACTTAGGAGCACTTTGCCCCCCTCAATCTCAACGAGTCATTTGAGATGTTATAGTTATGTTTCATGATTGTCCTTGTTCCCAAGACATGTTACAACTTGGGAGCACTTTGTCCCCCTCCTTGTGGGTTTGTTGCTCAAGTATGAAGGCTAGGTGAATCTATTATTGACCGAAGCAGTCTTATGGAGCATATGATCTCTTCAGTTTGGTTGTAAAGGAGTTTGGCTTAGAAGAGTATCAATCAGATTATTTTGTATTTTGAGATCTTCGAATGGAAAAATGATTCTTGATAGTATTGTTTTTAGGTTGATGAGGCAAAAACCATTTCTGGCTTGATGATGTTTTTGCAACCTTAATTGATTTAGGTGAATTGAAGTATTCTTTGGGTATTGAGGTAGCTCATTCTTCTACAGCCATTAGTCCTCATAAAAGAAGTTTTATGCTCTTCAGCCATTAGTTTACATCAAAGAAATGCTGGATTTGACAGATGAAACCGGTCTTTAAGGCACCAAACTTTTAGATGCTCCAATGAATCAGTCTCTAAAGTGCATGTGGATAAAGATGGTTATGTGGTAAATCTATGGGGATCGTTGACTTTAGGAAGTTGATTTATTTTGTCTATTACGAGGCATGATGTATGATTTGTTATCAGTGTTGTGAACTGGTTTATGAATACCTTGTGAAATTCTCAGGGGGAAGTCGTGGTTCTTAGTGTTTGAAATCCTTGTCGTAGATTACTGCAACTTCCTGCAACTTTTTTGATGCAGACATCATGAAGCCGAAGCCCAATTTAAAGCCCAATTCAAAAGTTTGGAAAGTATACCGAATGAGGCCCAAAAATACTATGGCAAGTTGGTTCTTTAAGGAGTTGTAAAATCAGAGTAGTATTAAGAATTCTAGTTTCTATTTTTTGTAATTTTTATTCTTAGTAATCTGATTTATAGTAGCATTACTACTTTTTTTATATATTTTTCTCTTTCTTTTAAACTTTTGATATTTTTAGGAGTTGGATTATGTAATCTAAATAGAAATAGGAGACACAATTTTGTAGCTTATATAAAGCCCCCATGTATTTATTTTTTCAATGAACAATAAATGAAAGTTTTTCTTCACTTTTAATTGAGTTTAATTGTAGGATTTCTCGATCTTAAATTCTATTAGTGGTTGGATGCCTTAATAAGACTCACTTAGTATTGGGATACTCTAATTGATTTATCTATCTCTATTCTCTTTCTCTATCCTCTTAAATTTCTTCCTCTCAAATAAATCTCCTTCGAATACTTCATCGCCAAATCCCTCTCTCTCTTCACGCATCCAACAATTTTGGTCTTGTCTGCATAAGCGCCTCGACTTCTCGATGACCTTATTTTCATCAACTGTAGTTGTTCTCATCTGTGTGAGTTCAGAGATCAACCAAAATCAACAAGTAAGTTAAGATCAAATTTACAATCATCTCAGATATTTTTCTTATCACATCAATTTTTTAATTATAAGTCTAGATATACACCATCCAGTCTGTTATCTATTCTAATTTTCTGTCCACATTAAAAATGAGCAAGCGATTTTGCTTCTCTTTTGTGATTACTTGACTTTTTTATTGCATATAGAACTTGATTCCCTGCATAAACAAAAATTTCTAATTAGTTCTTTAAATATTGAAATTAATAAGCACTTACATTATCAACATAGCATAACCTAATATTAGCTGTTTTAATTCCATTCCTATTAACGATCTTTTTTGTTGATGAAGTGTATCTTTTAGTTAATTTATCTGTTGCGTCTGACCTATACACGTTTCATATTATCTTGTTATCAGAGCACAGTTAGGTAGGAATTGCATATTAATCATGTTTATTTGCTTTCTTTCTTCTAGTTAGATTTAATTCAAAACTTAAAATTAGTGTAAATTAGAAAAGCTTGAAAGGTAAGTCTTTCCCTGAAATTTCGTACGATTGGTGTCTAACTAAGAAAGAGTGCTCAACGTGATTCTGTAATTAAGGAACACTAAGTGTGAAAAATCTCCCACCTAAGTTGTGCCGACCTGGCCAATTGGACTGATAAAATTGGGGTTTGACTGACCCGACAGTTTTAGAAAACAAATTTTTTGAAAACCAAATAAAAATTCATAATCCAAAACAAAATAAAAAAATTAGTATATATTTGCATTCATATTAGGACTCATACATTACATGCCAACCTCTAGTGGTACCCCATACTTGCGTGAAGAAGTTAGTGAACCAAACACTGATTTTATGATCTCCCAACCTACCATAGCTAATCTTATGGCTAAACTTGAAGCCTTGACCTATATGGCTCAGACTCGAGCTGATCTACACGAAACTAAAAGGCAAATAAAAGAAATATCTTGTCGAGAGTCCTCCACTGTTGGAGAAAATGCATCCTCATCGCGAAACAACCGTCGTGATAATACTGATCATCGCGAAACAATCGTCGTGATAATACTGATAACCCACCCAATCCTAATGATCAATATCTGAAGAACATCAAGATCGATGTTCCCACCTTTGATGGACGTCATGACTCACAATTTTTCTTAAATTTGACACTCCAACTAGATAAGTACTTTACATGGTACAATCTCACTGAGCCAACGAAAATTAAGTTTGCTGCTATGAAACTGATCAAGTCAGGCTAATCATTACTAGACTAATTTAGAGAACATATGTGCATCCCTACTTCAAAGACCGATTGAAACATGTGATATGATGAAAGATGAGCTGAAAGGTAAGTATGTGCCACCATCATTTAGTGACCATCTTATAGACAAGTGGCATCAATACACTCAAGACAATAAATTAGCAAAGGAGTACGTTACAAAATTTGATGAATTCTTTATTAGATGCAGTACCTTCAGTAAGGAAGGACAAGCTCAAATCCTTTCTAGATTTAAAGCCAGATTTAGAGAAGACTTGCGAACTGAATTATTGCTAGAGGAGTCACCAAATTAGAGAAAGCATATACCATAGTTCAAGATCTAAATTCTCTTAGGTCTAAGTACAATACTAGGAGTTTTGATTCAAAATAGAGTGTGACTAGAACTTTCTCTTCTTCCCAGTTCAATAAGTTTAGCACACAATCCTCCTCCTGAAAGAACGACTTCAAAGGAAAACGAAGTAATGATCGCAGCAAACCTCCTGAGCAAACTTCTTTCAAATTTAGTGCCTCCACTAAGTGTTATAGATGTCAAGGTTACGATCTCATGCCGCTAACTTCCTAGCAAAATGAAGATCACTTGCGTTAACGGAGTCCCCACACAAGCTCCCGAGTCTGATGATGAGGAAGTTACATATCACCCAGATATAAATGAAGATGATTCTGGTTATGACCAAGAAGGTTCTGATGCTGAATGTAACTATATTCAACTCATACCTTTAAATTACATATATGTCGTTCAACGTGCGTTCTCACAAGAGAAGAACGGTTGGAGAAGAATTGCTATCTTCCACACATTCATTAAGATTGGAGACAAGAATTGAAAAGCAATAGTAGATAGTGAAATTTGTGTTAATACAATATCGTCCAAAATGATTGAGAATGTTGGATGGAAGGTTGAACATCATCTCTATCCATATAATATGTTATGGATCAACTTAACGGCCCTAAACGTGAAACAACGATGTCTTGTCCCAATTGAGTTTGATGTTTGTAAAGACAAGATATGGTATGATGTGGTTATGATGGATGTAGGTCAAATCATATTAGGACGATCATGGCTCTACGACAATGATGTTGTCATTCATGGACGATCGAACATGTGTTGATTTGAGCATGAGGGTAAGAAGATTAAATTAACACCCTACCGATCTATAGCTAAAAAGCCTAAACTCAATGCATCGAAGAAGTCAAAAGAAGTTAATTTGATCAGTGCAATAAAACTTGATCAAGAACTCAAGAACGGTGCCCCATTCATGATCCTAGCTGCTAGAGAAGTGGTTAAAACACCGAATAACACTATTCCTCTGGAAGTCAGCCCCCGTGATTGAGGAGTTTAGTGATGTCTTCCCCGAAGACCTTCTGAATATGTTACCACCAATGTGTGACATCCAACATGCTATCGATCTAGTATTCGGATCAAATCTACCAAACTTGCCACATTATCGAATGAACCTAACCGAGCATGTCGAGCTCAAGAGGCAAGTCGATGAATTGATAGACAAGGTTTCATTAGAGAAAGCATAAGCTCATTTGCAGTCCCCGCATTATTAACACTGAAGAAAGATGGATCATGGCGTATGTGCGTGGATAGTAGAGCGATTAACAAAATCATAATCAAGTATCGCTTTCTCATTTTGAGGTTGGATGATATGTTGGATATGATGTTTGGTGCCACAATTTTTTATAAGATAGATATTAAGAGTGGTTATCACCAAATCGGCGTTCGTCCGGGAGATGAATGGAAGACCGCTTTCAAGATGAAATATGAAGTATATGAATGGATGATTATGCCTTTTGGATTGACTAACACTCCATTTATGCGAGTGATGACTCAAGTACTATGACTCTTTATGGGAAATTTCTTGTATTTTTCTTTGATGATATTGTCATTTATATCCACTCTCGTGAGCAACATTTAGACCACTTGCATCAAGTTTGTATTATGTTGAGAAAGGAAGAATTGTATGCTAACTCGAAGAAGTGTCTTTCTTGCAACACAAGTTCACTTTCTATGCTTTGTCGTTTCTTCGAACAGAGTTTCTGCAGGTCCAAAAAAGTGAGAGCGATTGAGGAATGACTGGAACCAAAGACCATCCATAAGGTGAGAAGTTTTCACGAACTTGGTACCTTCTACCGACGGTTTATAAAGGGTTCAGTACTGTCATGGCCCCGATTACGGATTGTGTAAAGAAAGGGGAGTTTACATGTTTTAATGTTGCTGCTAAAGCGTTTGTAAAGATTAAAGTAAGAATGATCAGTGCCTCAGTAATGCATCTCTCTGATTTTTAAAGATTTTTGAAGTAGCATATAACGCATCCGGCATAGATATAGGAGGAGTCTTAGCTCAAGAGGGCATTCAGTTGCTTACTTTATTGAGAAACTGAATGACGTCAAGAAAAAGTACTCTACCTACGATAAAGAGTTCTATGTGATAATTCAAGCACTTCATTATTGACGACATTATTTGCTACCGCTAGAATTTGTTCTCTTTTCTGATCATGAGGCTTTAAAATACACTCCCAAAAGAAGTTGAATAGTAGACATGGTTGTTGGATTGAGTTCGTACAGAACTACACATTCACCCTACGTCACAAAGCGGGAGTTGAAAATAAAACTGCTGGCACTCTCAGCCGTCGAGTGTTCATTTTGACTAAGATGTCAACTGCAATTAATGGTTTTGAGAGATTGAGAACTGAGTATGAGTCATATCCTGATTTTCACGAGATATATGTGGAATTAAAAGATGGAACTACACGAGAAGTTGATGGATTTGGTCTGCATGAGGGATATTTGTTTACAGGCCGTAAGCTATGCATTCCAAGAATATCTCTTAGAGAATTTCTTATTTGAAAATTACATGTCGGTGGTCTAGTTGGACACTTTGAGAATGAGAAGACCATAGAAGCTGTGCCTAGTTAAATACGATGTTGCTAAACATGTTTGTAGATGTCATATTTGTCAACTAGCTAAACAACAAAGACAAAACACTGGTTTGGACACTCCACTCCCCATCTTGAATTGTCCTTGGTAAGATGTGAGTATGGATTTCGTGTTAGGTTTACCGAAAACTTTAAGAAAACACTATTCTGTCTTAGTTGTCATGGACTGTTTCTCCAAAATGGCCCATTTTCCCCTTAGTTTCGAACTGCAGATGCTTCTAGAGTCGCTAAGATATTTTTTGATGGCGTTGTCAAATTGCATAATTTGCCTAAGACCATTGTACCCAATAGAGATGTGAAATTTACGAGTTAATTTTGGAAAACACTTTGGCACATCTTAGGCACGAAACTGAAATTATCTACTGCATTTCATTCCCAGACTAATGGTCAAACCGAAGTTGTCAATAGAAGTCTAGCGAACTTGTTATGCACGCTGTTTGGTGAACATACTAAAAGTTAGGATCTTAAACTAGGCACTGCAGAGTTTGCATACAATCATTGTTTAAAATATCGGCTGATATACTGGTATATCAGTCGAGAAACCGGTATTTTATTCAAAATAATACGATAAGTGTAAAATTTTACTGGATATCATTTTGAACCGATATGTGATAATATATAGCCACGTGTCCGATATATCGGCCGATATCCGAGATGAAAATATCTGATATATTGCCACATGATGCATTTGATGAAAATATCTGATATATCGCCACCAGTTTCTACAAAAAGTAAGTATCCTCTATGAGTTTATGACCCTAAATTTGCTTTAAGTAGTTTCATATTATTTATGTAGACAATCACATGTATATTCTTCATCCGGTATGACGTCTGATTTGACATCCGGTATTAAGTATCATATCGTGATATATCACTCGGTATCTGGTATCCGGTATATAATTTTACTGATATATCGTTGATATCTGATATTTAAAACACTATATACAATACAGTTGTGAATAGGACTACAGGTAAATCACCGCATGAATGGTTTTAGATCTAGACAGCCGATAGACCTTATTCCTATGTCCGATCATATTAGAGCATTAGATTCTGCATCATCATTTTGCATCACATGTTCACGATTTACACAAAAAAGTTATGGATAAAATTGTTCAAGTAATGCCAACTATAAGCTATGAGCCGACATAAGAAAGACTTAAAACATTTAATGTTGGTGATTATGTGATGGTACCGATTCGTCCGGAATGGTTTTCACCGGAAACTGTTAAGAAACTACATGCTCGTAGTGCTGATCCATTTCAGATTTTAAAGAAGCTAAACGACAATGCTTATGTTATTGATCTTCCTCAAGATTTTGATATCAGTTTTACATTCAATATTGAAGATATAGTGAATTACAAGGGTCCTCATTTTAACCCTAATAAGTCATTATAGATGATGAGCCATCCCTTGAGCCTATTTCTGAGAGACATCCCCTTCCACCACTTTCAAATATATTACCTTAATACAGTAGATCAGATTGATAAAATTGTGGATGATGAAATTATCATCACCAAAGATAGTGGAACTTGTAAGTATTTGGTTCGATGGAAAGAAAAACTACCAACAGATGATTCGTGGATAGATCGAAGTGAGTTACAAAAGATTGATCCTGACATATTGGAACAGTATGGGAGTTCTTCTTCCTCAAATTCAGCAGAGTTGAGTTCTTTTCAAACCGGAAAGAATGATGCGGACATCATGAAGCCGAAGGCCACAAAGTCCAATTCAAAAGCTTGAAAAGTGTATCAAAAGAGGCCAAAGAATACTATGACAATTTGGTTTTAGGAATAGTTATAAAATCAGAGTAGTATCAGGAGTTCTAGTTTCTATTTCTTATATTTTTTGTTTTTAGTAATCTGATTTGTAGTAGGATTACTACTTTTTATGTGTATTTTCTTTTCTTTTAAACTTTTAATTTCTTTTACGAGTTGGATTATGTAATCCAAATAGAAATAGGAGATACAATTTTGTAGCCTAATAAAGGCCTTCATGTATTCACTTTTTTAATAAAAGTTTTTCTTCACTCTCAAATTGAGTTTGATTATTGAATTTCTCGATCCTAAATTCTTTTAGCGGTGGGATGCCCTAATCAGACCCAATTATTAGTGGGATGCTCTAATTGATTTATCTATCTTTATTCACTCTCTCTATTACCCCTTTAAATTTCTTCCTCTCAAATAAATCCCCGTCGAATACTCTGACATCAAATCTCTCTCTCTCGTTACGCATCCAGCAATTCAGCCTCGTTTGCATAAGCGTCTGACCAGTGTTCTAAAAAAGTTTAAGCGGCCGATTAATCGTCCGCTTAATTATTTTCGGTCTGAAACCGAACAGAACTTGAAGAAAGCAGTCAGATCACTCGGCAGGCAATTAATTCGTTTAAGCGATGATTAAGCATCTAACTGGTGATTAATTAGCGTCTGTTTCAATGTTATTCAATCGTTTTCTAAATGGATTCGAATTTTGAACCCATTAAGCTAACTGAACTCAAACCCGATTCAATAATTGATGATATAAATTGTCACGTGTTAGAGAATTAGGGCTCGCGGGCTCTAAATTTATCCGCATCCTTGATCCTCCTGCGGCGACGACGAAGCTCCCATATCTCACGAAAAAGCTCTCAATGCTCACGACGACGAGACGATGAAGCTCTAAAGTCTTAATTTTATCCGAAGCTCCCAAGCTCATGGCAACGAAGATCCTCCTGGGGAATTAGGGCTCCCGAAGCTGACGACAAAGAAGTTCACAAAGCGCTGATCCTCCTGCGGCGAACTCTCCCTTCAACGGCGGCCTCCCCTTGCGGTTGATCCTCTCACCACGACCTCCCTCTTTATCGACAAAGACCTTCCCCAGCGATCAGCTCTCTGGTCAGCAGCAAAGCGTCAACGACGATCTCCCCCGTTGACGACGACCTCCCCCTGTCAGCTCTCTCCCTCTTCATGTGCACGTATTTTGCTCAGGTTCTTACCAATGGTCTTTGTTTTTTTATAGGTTGAGGAGTACCTCAAGCATGAGAAGGATAGAGTTGCACATTACTTACAGTTGTATCTAATAGTGAACCAAAGTTGTTAGAAGTATATTACTTTTTGAAAGAAATACATATTTTGTTCATTTAAAAAGCATTTTTTAACTATAGTTGTTGGAGGTGGAGGTACATTGATGTACTTTGAACAAGATGACATTATTACTTTTTAAATTTCTCTTAGTACAAGCAATTTAATTTTTCAAGTTATGTTTGTTATATCTTTTATGCTTTTTTTGGAGTTTATAGAATTCATATTTGCATGTTTTAAGTACTACAATATTATTATATATTAAAATAATAATAAAACGTGTAATCCGTTTAATCACCGTTTAATCTGTTTAAACATTATGCGCCTCGGACCGCACGCGTACTGAAACTGCTTTTTAGAACATTGCGTCTAACTCCTCGACGATCATGTTTTCGTCGACTGTACATGTTCTCATCTGCGTGAGTTCAGAAATCAACTAACAATCAACAAGCAAGTTAAGATCAAATTTACAATCATCTCAGGTATTTTTCTTATTATATCAACTCTTTAATTATAAGTTTAGATGTACACCATCCAATCTGTTATCTATTCTAATTTTTTGTCCACATTAAAAGTGAGCGAGTGATTATGTTTCTCCCTTGTGATTGCTTGACTTCTTTATTGCGTATAGAACTTGATTTCCTGCATAAACAAAAGTTTCTAATTAGTTCTTTAAATATTGAAATTGATAAGCACTTGCATGATCAACATAGCATAACCTAATATTATCTATTTTAATTCAATTACTACCAACAATCTTTCTTGTTGGTGAAGCGGATCTTTGAGTTAATTTGTCTGTTGCTTCCGACCCCTACACGTTTCACATCATTTTTACTTGCCAAAGTCTTTCTGATCTTGCATTTTATTTTAAGATGTCATGCATCATTTTTTTGCTAATGTTGTGGATGCATACGTTGAACCCTGGTCCATTTATCACTCATGCTTCAGCCATAGGGTCAACTCATTTTAAGCACCATTACTGTCTGCAGATTGCTTTCACTTCTGTGGTTTATCCAGCTTTGATCCTGGCATATATGGGGCAAGCAGCATATCTGTCCAGACATCATATGATAGAAAGTGAATATCGAATTGGATTCTATGTGTCTGTTCCAGGTGGATGGTTGTTACCCTGTATTTATCGTCTTTGGATTTTGATAACACGTAAACTGACACACTCCCACATCAGTTTGTTGACATTTTTTCCCCTTGTTGCAGAAAAATTAAGGTGGCCAGTTTTGGCAATTGCTATACTTGCAGCTGTGGTAGGAAGCCAAGCTATCATTACGGGTACTTTCTCAATCATAAAGCAGTGCTCTGCTTTAGGCTGCTTCCCTAGGGTAAAAATTGTGCACACATCATCCAAGGTGCATGGGCAAATATACATCCCAGAGATAAATTGGATATTGATGATATTATGTTTAGCTGTTACCATTGGCTTCAGAGATACAAAGCATTTGGGCAATGCATCAGGTATGGCAGTACAAATTAAAAGCCATTATATTCGCTTCAGTATTTTATATTTAATTAAGATTACATGCTTTACACTAACCTTTATATCTGTTGCTTGTAGCAATGTTATTATGGGCATGTGTGTTTAACTCTTATGGCATGTGCATAATCACCGAGCATCAGTTTTCTTTCAAGTTATTTTGCTTGGACCTTTTATAGTTGGTTTGACCAAGATTTCTTTGTGCACAAGTTACACCAGTCTGGTCTTAGGTGTCTAAAGCTTGTGGACAGTGATAGGAAGCGTCTCATATAAACAAGTTGCTACATTGTAGTGCCTTAATAGCTTTTCTGACACTCATATTTGGACAAATCAAAAGATTGTTTTATGTTTAACTCCCCAATGAGTAATGAGTAGATCCTTGTATTGTTTCTTTGATTTTATCTATCAATAATGTGCATGCCAAGTTCAAGTGGTTCTAATTTAGTGCTAATGATGACATTTATAATATGCCAGGGTCACTATGATTTTCTTGAATTTTAGACTGATCCTTTCATGTATAATGCTGCTCTGAAAATCTGAACACTGCATATGAATGAGTCTGTGTGTGACATGTTCCTTGGGAACTAGGTTGGGCATGTATGGTTTAAGCTCTTCTTTAAGCTTGTTTGGCAGCCCCAAACAAAATAACATTAACATACTTTTCTTTAGCTTTCTCTGTGTCTTAGACCTCTATATTTAGATGTTGTTATGTGGATATTCTATATTAAAGATACGAAGAAAGAGTGGAGATGTGTGATGGAGTGATGAAAGGCATCACTGTGGCCAGTGGATGTGTCTCTTGGAGTATGAATCACATGATAGTGCTGGATATCTCTCCCAGATTATATCATGCAATTTGTGTCTACAGAATTGTAAGTAGGGACTCTGTGATTATATGTCCATATTGGGAAATGTTTCTAAATAGTTATCTGCTCCAGTCTCCACAGAGGCTGACATGTGAGAGATTTGGAAATGATAAAGTGGAAGGAGAAAGAAAGAGTGCATGGATATAGAAAAACATAAAAATATAATTTTGAGTGAGATAGCATTAGTGCCCTCACCACACACACAACAATAACAACAAGAAGACTGCAGCACAAAAACCCTGCACCCAAAAAGAGAGCAAGCAAAAGTAGATGATACAGAAATCCAACATTTATAGCGTGACGTTAACTCCATTTCCCATATAGTTTGGCGCTTCATTTTCCAATATAAATGGAGACAGGTCTCCGTCTCCAACTGCTGTTTGTGAATCAAGCCCAGAATATCCATCCAATGACGTCATTTCACTGTGGTGCATCTGATTGTATCTTAGCATTATTCTTTCGCTGGTATACATTTTAGTTCTATACAAATTTCAATTGTATACTCGTGTAAGCTTGGAATCCAAAATGAGAATATTGAGGTGGATGTGTGGCAAAATTGATCTGAGATCAAAGGCTAAAAATTTGGATTGGGGATATGAACACAGATTGCATTTTGGTTCTAGGCTTCACCACCTGTTGATTCAATCAATTAGATCAAACCAATATCAAAGCAATTTTTTTTATCAAATCTTCATTGCTTTATTCATTGAGTTGGGCCCCTTTAAATAGGCTTCACTTGACTACAAGAGTCAACCCACTTTCAATGTGGAGCTAAACAAAAAACAAATACAATGGTGAAACAAATATGACTAACTAGACTCAATCTCAAACCTAAATGCTGACTCAAACAAAGTCTCAAACGAAAATCAAACACAACACGCGGGCTAAACAGTTATCTAATAAAATCGAAATAAACAATGCCAAGCACATTTCAAAACTAAAATCAAAGATGGATCGATGCAATGCGACGGCAGCGACGCTGATAGGTGCAAAGAGAAGTTGGTATGATGTTCCCATCAACTCTCCTAGGGTAAGAAGAACTTGACCCTGTCGAGTAAGGTTCTCGTAGTACTCCAATAAATCTGGGATCAATCAATGCAGGTCCTCTCGAGTAATTCATGCATCACCAGATTCAGGACGACTGTTTCACCGCACTAAATATTGTTTGCAACCATTATCTCAGGTAGAGATGATTTGATCATCCTAAATATTATCAATATATTCTGCTGCAAATGAAACAGGTATAGTAGGCAGTGGTGACAAGTGAGGTCCCTCAAAAAAAAGCTCGAGATAGGCTCATCAAGATCCACAAGTGGATTATCAGGTTAAAAAGAGGATCTTTATAAGATGTTAAGTCTGAAATATTAAATATCGAACTAATCTTAAAATCTGAAGGTAAATTAATTACATTGGCATTTGGATTAATTTTCTTGTAAATTTTATAAGGACTTGCGTTACGAGTATGCAATTTCTTAATAGTTTCTGGTGAAATTCGCTCAGGTAGAATCCAGATCATTACGAAATCACCTTCATTAAATTCAAAATACCTGAGGTGCAAATCAGCATGAGATTTATAATGTGCATTATTATCTAGAATTTTCTTGTTGATTTCTTTATGCAAATTATGAACATGCGATGCGAATGTAGATTCAGACTCGGTGCCCTAGGATGATGCGTCACAGGGCCAAGATTTATAGACTTCTTAGGTTTGTAACCATACACAACTTCAAATGGACTCATATCTATTGAGCTATTAACTAAATTATTATATGCAAACTCTGCAATGGATAAAATAAGATCACAATTCCTCAAATTCGCACTAACCAAGCATTATAAAAGGTTTCCTAGGCTCTCCTTGTCGAGAAACTTCAAATTGATCAAATTTAATGCTTTCTTGCTGCTTGATGCATCAGTCGTTTAGTATCAGGCATAGGGACATCGCATTTGGGGCTAGTTTAACCTTTCCATCATGGGCAAACGAACAGAAGTTGAACGCCTATAAATAGTGACATCTACGTCATATAGCCATCATATGTCCAAAATAATATGGCTAACATCTATGGTGACTACATCACACTGAATTTTGTTTGAGTAAGTGACAAATTAGATCAGAACAAGACATCTTTTTTTAACGTCAATGGACGCAGAGTTCACCCAAGACACTTTATATGGTTGAAGACGTGGAATAGCCTTCAGCCCAAATTTAGTCACCATGTTCGAGGCGAAGATGTTGACACAACTCCCATTATCAATTATGACTCGACAATTTTTATTACTTATTTTAGTGAGAGCTTGAAATATTATGGATCGACGTCAGTTATCACTCTCTTTTGGTTGAGCTAAAGCGCACTTCACTACACTAAGCCGGCGGGTAATCCCATCAACATCATCAATCGAAGGTGGGTACATGCTTAAAAGACATCCTAAGGTGGTAGCCTGCTCAATAAAAAGCTCATCTTTCTAAATATCTCCTTCAGGGTCATAGACAATCTCCTCTAAGTCAGCATGTTCACTGTCTGATTGAGTCTCAATAATCAAAGTTTTTGTTTTGCTCAGACCTTATATAGCAATGTGATCAAACTCTTGACACTTAAAACATCGATTTTGTTGAACCGATCTAAATGACTCACTGCAAAATATTTTTATCATCATGTATTTGAGTACAATTACTAGATCCAAAACGAGACTGAGACGACTAGACTGTGACTTGACAGTGGTGGTCTTGTTGGTGTTTTTTTTCAGTCTGTGTCTAGTGAAAGAAAAACTGTGGGAGTGATCTAGATCTTGGACAAGCTGATAAGTCTGTTCTAGAGTGGAGATATCTCGCACAAAGAGCTTACTCCTAAGATCTTCCTTAAGTCTTGAGCAAAATCTAAACAAGGCTACAATGTCAGACTCATTCTGGTCACATCTAACCAAAAATTCATCAAACTTGGTGATATACTTTGCCACTGGTTGATTGCCTTGCATCAAACGTTGTCATTAATCAAGTAAGCATTGTTTGTATGTCATATGTAAATATTTCTCTTGGATTTTTAATTTTATCACATCCCAAGTCTGAATGGGCTCTTGTCTCTTAAGAGTCATCAGCTTCTCTACATTAGCCTAATATTCTTAGCCTGACTAACTAATTTCATTTTGACAAATCAGATTTGCCTCTCATCAGACATATTATACTAGTCGAAATAATGATCCATATCCGATGTCCAATTGAGAAAATTTTAGGGTCCAATTGATCAGAAAAGGCGGGTGCTTCTAGTTTAAATTTTCGTAAGTTCATTTCATCATGATCAGGTTGAACATTATACCTAGGTGTGTCATTTTCAGGTCGAGATCTATTCCCACTAATATTCTCGGTAGTCTCACGTTTTATTCAGTCTAAATGTTCTTTATTGCTTATCAACTCTTACTCACATTGTCAAATCGAGTGGACAAGTCTTCTTAGAGTTTGTAATGCTAGCAATAATATTGGTATTCATCTTGAAAATGGGGTTTCGAGGGTGGTACTGCATTTCACTACGAGTGGGCATGCAACAAGGTGTTTCTAAAACATAAATGAAATGTAAAAATTATGACCTAAAATGATGAGTTTTCAGCGAACAAGTGATGAGGCCTAAATACGACCTAATAAGAATGAAAACTAATCCTAACACCTAGCAATGCTCTGATGTGAGATGCACATGATAAATTAAAAATTTGCAAGTAGTTCAATTATTGACGCCTACTAGATTATTTCGCAACTTATTGAATGTTTAAACATCAAGGATTTAATTAAGATGATTAAATAATGGAAATTATGAAAGTAATGTTGGTCGTTTTAATATTGCATCAAGAGAATTAATCAAGTGCTTTGATTTAGGAGATGTTCTATTTTAATAATCATATTAGAGAAAGAAATGATAACATATTCACACACTCACAATTTTAGAGGAACAACGACAATATTGCTAACATCAAGGATGAACCAATGTAGGAATAATCGAGACAATTTCTACTGCCATTGAAAAAGAAGTAGAATCGATAAAATTAAGATTATCTCGAAGAAAAACCCACGACTGAGAGGCGAGAGCTGAAAGTCGCCTATGAAAATTTTGGACGACAGTAATATAGTCTGGAAGAGTACTACCTCGAAAACGACGCGATTGGCCTCAAAATGGCTTCTGAACTAAATTTGCGGAGTTGGCACTGAGTCAATGCCGAGTCAGGGCTGAGTCAACTAGGTTCGGCTTACTGAGTCAACTCGGTCTGAGCTGGCAACTCAGGTCGGCTAGGGATCTCGACTCGGTCTGAGCTCGCGGCTCGTGGTCGGCTCAGTGAGCCGATGACGTCAGCGATTTGATTCGACTAAGGCTGGCTTGATCGAACCGATTTTGTTGTATTCGGCTCAACAAAGCCGAAATCGGCTCAAGAGCTCGAATACGGCTCGGATCTGAGTCGTTTGATTCTCTGTTGATTCCAACAGTCTGGTAATGTTGGCGACAGGCGGCGGCGATGAGATCAGACTGACGGAGACGGCGGGAGTGCTGACGAGGTCGTGGTGATGACGGCGGTGAGATCTAGAGGTCGTGGTGATGACGGCGGTGAGATCTAGTCCTGACAGCGGCGAGATCTAGTCCTGACGACGGCGATTGTATGTCAAAGACGATGGAGCTAGAGAGAGGAGGCCTGGGTGACATGGAGGGGGGCAACGACGTGCAGAGGGAGTCGGGGATGATGGAGGCTAGAAAGGCGGCGATGACTGGAGGCGAGCCGTTGTTGGCGGTGGTCTGGTGTCGGCAGGGCAGTGATAGTGGAACAGTTGAAGCGGGGCTAAGGTTTGAGAATTTGAGAAGAGAGAGAAAGATGAACAATAATAATTTTTTTATTCTTTTTTCTCTTTTTAATAATAAAAAATAAAAATTTAGCTCTGAATACCAAAACTGATGTGGGATCAAAGACTAAAAATTTGAATTGGGGATATGGACATGTATCGCAATCCGGTCCAAGGTTTCACCACCTGTTGATTCAATCAATTAGATCAAACCAATACCACAACAATTTTTTTATCAAATCTTCATTGCTTTATTCATTGAGTTGGGTCCTTTTAAATAAGCTTCACTTAATTACAAGACTCAAGCTATTTCCAATGTGGGACTAAATAAAACGTCACAAAAACAAATGCAATGCTGAAAACAAACATGACTAATTAGACTCAATCTCAACCCTAAATGCTGAATCAAAGGAAGTCCAAATGGATCTAAACGAAAACCAAATACAACTGCGACACACCGATTAAACAGTTGTCCAATAAAATTGAAATAAACAGTCAATCACATCTCAAAACTAAAATCAAAAGTGAATCAATACAATACGGTGACAGCGACGCTGATAGGTATGAAAAAAGTCGGTATGATGTCCCCCATAAAAAATGCTCAAAAAGTGAGAAATTATCTCAGAAGTTTTGGCCATGTGCTCTAATAGAGGACAAAATGAGAGACTGATGTAGGACGGAGAGGATTTTAGGGTTTGTTGTGGGATTTTGGTGGAATTGTTGAAGAATAAGAGAAGAAAGGAAAGATATGATTGCGGATCGCAACTCGGATCTTAGCTTCCACCGCCTATGATTCAATTCATGGAATCAAAATCAAATAGCTCCATAAAGTTAATTTAAATTATTATTCAATAATTTTTCAAAGATTATTACATGGTTATTTGTAACCTACAACACGTACACTATACGTGCAATATTGATAACATCAAAGCTCATCAGATCTAATCACATTTAGATTCAAATAAATCTTAAATCTCAATCAAATCTAAATTCAATTATAAATTCTAAATTTGAATAAATATTAGTAAATCTGAGCCGTCTTATTCCCATCATTCTCCCTGGCTTGAAAACATCTCCGATGAATGTAGTGACATGTAGAAGGTAAGCACAACTTGATCGAATCATATCACGAATCCTCAGCCAGGCGAAGGTAGTTGTCGAAGAATCAATATTGATGCGTCATGACTGAACCAAGGTGGTAGAGGAATTGATTTCTGTGACCAATCGGCTGCGTTCGATGGTATCTCGAACAAGACACATGCAGCATGCCGAAATAAATCATCCATGTTGAAGACTGGACCGATTGTACTCTGCACCATAAGAAACACGATATCCTGTGATCATGTCGCCTCTAGAAAGATCTGCAAATGATCATGTACATCAGGCGATCTCAGGGATAAGAGGATCCTCATAGCTAATGAAGATATCTTCATGGTAGGCTCTTCTGGAAGATCTATATGAGTCCCAATAAGAGGATATTTCACTTCTGATTCTGAATTGGGCTCATCAATAGCCTCTGCTTCTGGCTATGGCTTATCAATGTCTGGCTGTGGATTTGCATCAAACTCTACAGTCTGGATTTCGACAAGTTTCTGGACCTCATCTAGGAGCTCAGTGTAGATATCAGCGAATGATGAGAATCGGACGGCTCAAATTTACTTGTATTTATTCAGATTTAGAATTTATATTTGAATTTAGATTTGGTTGAGATTTAGGATTTATTTGAATCTAGATGTTAGATTTAGTTAGATTTGATGTTATCAATAATTGCACGTATAGTGTACGTGTTGTAAGTTATATATAGTCATGTAGTGATCTTTGAAAAATTATTAAATGATGATTTGAATTAAATTTATGAAGCTATTTGCTTTTGGTATTGATTTTGATCCCATGGATTGAATCATAGACGGTGAAATCAAGATCCGAGTTGCGATACGCAATCATATCTTTCCTTCTTTCTTTTTTTTTAATCAGGAAGTTCGGCTTTGATACGAAAATTGATGTGGGACGGAGGAAATTTTAGAGTTTGTGATGGGATTTTAGTGAAATTAGGGAAGAACAAGAGAAGAAAGGAAAGATATGATCGCGGATCGCAACCCGGATCTTTAGCTTCACCGCCTATGATTCAATTTTATGGGATCAAAATCAATATCAAAAGCAAATAGCTTCATAAATTTAATTCAAATCATCATTCAATAATTTTTCAAAGATCACTACATGATTATATATAGCTTACAACACATGCATTATACATGCAATTATTGATAACACCAAATCTAATCACATCTAGATTCAAATAAATCCTAAATCTCAACCAAATTTAAATTCTAAATTTGAATAAATACTAGTAAATCTGAGCCGTCCGATTCCCATCACAGACATGTTGAATATTTTGGCCATGTGCAATGAAGACCCGCAAGTTTGCATGTTAGCAGTGACTGAGTCATAGTTCATGTAGCAAGGAGGACTAATATTAGGCGTGAACAAACATGGATTGAGGCGGATAAAAAGGAAACAGAATATGATAGTTATTATGTATGTGATGGCTGTTAATTTAACAAAGGACATGGACCTTAACATAACTGAATGGACGGGCCAGAACAGAAAATCCAGGAGATGAGTGAAATGGTTATCAGGTTATTGGACTTGCAACTCATAGGAAGTTGTTGAACAAAAGACTAAAAGCGTGTGCTACGCTGAAGTAATAGCCAAGTGAACTTTGATGTAAAGCAAATGCCTGTTTGAAACCGCCCCTGGTGGATACTCTATTCAATTAGATTATCTAGTCGTGCCTTTGATTAAAATGTCAGGCTGTGCTACTTTAGATGTCATCAAATCAGATCAATTGCTTATTCCTTAATAGTTTACTTGTTTTGATTAATGGGCTTATAATAAATTTTTGTTCATAATAGTGAGTTCAGGAATCTTGGAAGAAAGTCTAGGGAGAGTCTCTTTCATTATCCTATTACATATCTTTTCTCTTATTTTTGAAGAACTCTTATAAACATAAAGATGGAGAATTAGTGAGTTTTTTTTTTGTGTGCTCCCTACTCACAACATCGTATAACACAAAGGTTGTAAATCTTCTTTTAGCATTTTAATAAGCATGAACTCTCAACATCCTATAACACATAAAGGTTGTAAATCTACTTTTAGCATTTTAATAAGCATGATATTTTGGGTAAATTCAGGTAAATATTTAATTTCTATGCCTCTTCATGGTACTCTCTCTCTCTCTCTCTCTCTCTCTCTCTCTCTCTCTCTCTCTCTCTCTCTCTCTCTCTTCAGTATAACGTTCTAATAAGAAGTGATAAAAATGATAATCCAACTTTTCAACTGATAAAATGAATCATTAAGGTTGAATCTGAATTATATATGCAAATGATCTTTTTCTTAGCTATTATTTTTCTTCCTTGTACAGGCTTAGCAGTGATAACGGTAATGCTGGTCACCACATGCTTGATGCCCCTTGTGATGGTGCTATGCTGGCACAAGAACATCCTCATTGCTATAAGCTTCATCCTCTTCTTTGGGGCCATCGAGGCTCTCTACTTCTCTGCTGCCCTCATAAAGTTCCTTGATGGAGCATGGGTTCCCATTGTCTTATCCTTCATCTTCATGATTGTGATGTATGTTTGGCACTATGGAACCCTCTTGAAGTATGAGTTTGATGTCCAAAACAAGGTCTCCATCAATTGGCTCCTTGGCCTCGGCCCCACCCTCGGAATTGTTCGTGTCCGTGGTATCGGCCTTATACACACTGAGCTGGTTTCTGGAATCCCTGCTATCTTCTCGCATTTTGTCATCAATCTTCCTGCCTTCCACCAGGTCAGTTACATTACAATTTTCTTATGCACCCCACAAATATTAGAAGCTTAAAAAAAGGAAGAAAAAGATAAGCAGGAGCTAGAAAGAAAATCAACTGGACATATTGCTACATTTTCTTGGAATTTTCTTCTGTACCCTTGGTTGTCCTTCCATCATGCATAAAACTATTCGAGAATACCAACCTACTATTTCGAACCAAGTCAATGTTTTCTATTTATTATATCTGCTTTTGGCAGCAAACTAAACAAATATAAGAAACAAGAAATAGTAGTAGATTGTTTATGCCATCTGCAACGAATGATATTGGTTACATTAAACTAACAAGAAATGGGCCCAAGGTAATTATAAGAAAAGTAAAATTTGAAACTCAACCATTATATGGGAATGGAAAAGGGGGCTAAACTGTTTTATTATGCTAAGGTTTTTTACAAGCATGACAACCCTGCCATCTCCAGGTCCTTGTGTTCCTGTGCATCAAATCGGTTCCTGTCCCATACGTTCAGCCAGAGGAACGATTTCTTGTTGGCCGTATTGGCCCCAAAGAGTATCGGCTCTACCGGTGCATTGTCCGCTACGGATACCACGATGTTCACAAGGACGATCTAGAGTTTGAGAAAGACCTTGTTTGCAGCATAGCAGCATTCATTCAGTCAGGAGGCAACTCTGAGCCCAATGGGATGCCACTTGGAGAGGATTCTGGGAAGGACGCTGAGAAGATGGCAGTTGTTGGGACTGGATTCCGTCTGCGTGAGGATGAGAACAACGATCATGGTGACAGTGACAAGGACGCAGCATCAGCAGATGCAGACCCGTCACAACCCGGGGAGATACAATCACCGATTATTGCGAGGAGAAAGAGAGTGAGGTTTGTTTTGCCCGAGAGCCCGAAGATGGATGCGGGCGTGAAGGAAGAGTTGGAAGAGCTGATGGAGGCGAGGGAGGCTGGCATGGCCTTCATACTCGGCCATTCGTACATGAGGGCAAAGAGTGGGTCCAGCCTGATAAAGAGGCTGGCGATCAACGTGGGTTACGATTTTTTGAGGAGGAACTGCAGGAGTCCAACATACGCTGTTAGCATACCTCATGCCTCAACACTGGAGGTGGGGATGGCGTACCATGTATGAATGAGCTCCTTTTTAACTGGCAAATAGTTGTATATTATTAAAATCTTGTTATGTTATGTATATTATTTTGATAAGGATGAGGTTTTTAGTTGTTAGAGCGAGCTTCAAAGTTTTGAAGAAGAAGATACTGTGTAAATGTGATGGAATTTTTTTGGAAATGGAATCTCTGGCGCAAGCGATCAAGTATATTGTAAATTGTTGAAAGGAAAAAGGTCCAGTGAGAATAGTGTATTTAAGTTCCCTAGTTAAGTACTCTGAGCATGTGCGCCCGCATCGCACGCGCAGGGGGGTGCAAATCCGGGTTTCAGAGCCTCGCGGGTGTGCCCGAATAGGCTAAGTTTTGCCAATTTTATTTTTAGATTTAAAATTAAAATAAAATATTTTCAAATCCTACTCATAATATTTGGGTTAGAGATAGCTGTTGAGATTCGTATTTTTCCATATCCTGTCATGTCAGAGTTAGCCGTTGAGGACTCTCTGCCCAAGTTCTGTAGTGAATTTTCTAAGGCAATTTTGTTTCTCTGCATAAGAAAAGATTTCTTCGTCTGTCCAAGGATTGTTTTCTCTTACCAAAGATTTTTTTAATGATGATAAACTCTCTTTATAAAGGATCTATTCCCTGTTCTCAAGAACAGAATTGAAGCATCTTCTTCCTCTCTGAAATTTCTTTACACTCTTCAGATCTTCCCTGCATCTTTGGAGGAAACAAAACCGAGTTGTTCAAGGGCCTATGCATTGCGAGTGCATGCTTGCATGGCCAGCGATCGTTGAATCCTGGAGGGTAGGCCGTCATCAACCTGCTGCACCGAGACAATCTTTCAGAGAGGCGCGATCTACTTTTAAAGACGGTGCTCTGTACGCCTCGATCAAAATAGAGAAGTTTCTTTCCTTCTTAAAATTTAATTTAAATAACTTAGCAGTATTTCGTACATTATTTTTCTAACAAGGAATCCATTCACCGAGAGCAACAATGTGAGGAGTGTAAACACAACTTAGTTCATGTCAACCATAAATCATCCAAGTTCCCTGACTCAGAGCAACTCAAGGAGAAGTGTCTCGTCTCACAGAGAATCAAAAGCTCCTCAAAGCCCATTTTCAAGGGGACAACATTGAGGTCGGAGATATATGAGGAGCAAAAACTAAACTGACCTATGTGCTCGAGTTTTCAAACCTACCTCTTATTCTCATATTTATGGGACTCACTTGGCCTGCAAAACCCAACATTTTTACAATCTTTAGTTATCAAATTTCCGGATTTGAGGATTTGGATTCTCTCGACTAATAATAATCTTTACTTGGGCGCAGACAATCTTTTCCGTTCACCACCGTATAAAATTATCCAATGTTGACTGTTCATGGACCGAGTAAGATAATAACCGTAAATCAATATAGGAGGTCAGGAATTTCCCCGAGATCCAGAAAAATTAGAAAGTGGCGTTGCTCATCGTCTTCTTCTCTCACTCTCTCTTCCACTCAAACTCTAACCCTAGTTCTGCACTCTCGCCCTCCTCATTTCCCCGCATTGTTTCTGCTGCTGCCCCCCTGTTCTTCTTCGACTTCTTCTTCTTGTCTTCTCCTTCAACATGACAACTTAACTGAGCCCACCCTGATATCATCATCTCTCCTCCTTGCCCTCGTCCTCCCCACAACCGACACCCCTCTCGCTAAATAGCCCCGGCCTCAACTCTCCAGCTGTCAATTGTGAATCACTTCGGGTTCAAATAGGACCCGGCCCGAATCCCCACTAACTTTGATTTTGGGTTTAAGTACGAGAACCCGCTTCAGATCCGACCCCCAAAAGAACAGATCCGATCCGGATCTGCAACATTGTAGATCCAGGCCACAAACAACACTAAGCCGATGGATTTGGTTTTCGGGCCGTTTCTCAGCCGTCCGGAGTCCGATTCGGGTCGTTCTTAAGGTATCATTCAATAGACATCAGCAAGACTCAGTGATCCTCGTTAGGTACATTTTCTGAACACAATCATTTATTTTGAGTTTGATAGTTAATCTCTTCTCTGAGTTTTTATCAATTTAATTGTTGTCTACAAAAATGAGATTGTGTGTATCCGTATTTCAGTAAATTCAATATTGATTATGAACTTTACCTGCATAACTTAAGCTACATCGGTAAATTAAATTAATCTTTCTTTGAAACTGATTATTCTGATAAACTCATCATCAATACTATTAATTTTTGGTCTTTTTCTACCTAACAATCGTAACTTTTTGATGAAGTGCGGTGCGAATTTATTTGTTTTATCATTGATTTCCTGTCACACGATCAGGTTTCACATCACATAACCACTGAGAATGAAAAGAGCATCGCATGTCAATCATACAACCCATTTTCACATCACATAACCACTGAGAATGAAAAGAGCATCGCATGTCAATCATACAACCCATTTTCACTTTAAGATTATATGTAGAAAAGAGATCCTCATCAATCTCATCACACCAACCGAAAATTTGTAACTTAATAAATTTCCTTCACTGGGCCTCACTTCATCAATCCCATCACACCAACCGAAAATTTGTAACTTAATAAATTTCCTTCACTGGGCCTCACTCAGTGGGGCTTGTGCGCGCGCGAGCACCCCCTAGTTTCTAATCCACACAACCTATCATGAAAGAGACTTCATATATATAAACACTAAAGAATTCTTTTCCCAATGTGAGACTAAAAGAACTATGCTTAATTTTAAAATACCCTCAAAATACTAACATTCCTCACAGTACCTGTTGTAGGGGATTTAGTCGGGGAGATCCTGTGTCTCCCCAAGTCTTCATCCTTGACTTCAATGTCCACACACAACTTTTAGCCAGAGCCAGCAACATGGACATGATTCGAGTTGGAGTTCACTCCGTGGCCTAATGACCTTTGACTCTTTGAGCCTCCATCATGCAACTGACACCCTGGGAACTTTACCGAGTGACCTTAGATTGATTCTTTACTCCGTTTGAAATACATTGTTTTCTACAGTTTCGAACTTCAATCAGGTTTGAAAATCAACTCCAATGTGTCAGATGTCTACAATCTTGGTGGTCTCTCTTTGTTCTCAATTATGAACTTTAGGTCCTTAGCGTTCTCTTACTTTAGACCGACAAATTAAGGCCATCTCTCTCGTGCCACAGCTATGGCAGCCATTGCTTCATCGCATCAATCAATGAATAATTGAGTTATTTTCTGCTTAAATTTTTTATAGAAAACAATTACATGTAGTGCCAGATTGAATTTGAGTAATAAAACTAGTTTATATCGAAGTAATTATTTTATTATATTAGAAACAACTCTTGCGTTCGCTGGAATAGCTCAGTTGGTTAGAGCGTGTGGCTGTTAACCACAAGGTCGGAGGTTCAAGCCCTCCTTCTAGCGAGCTTCAATTTTTTTTTTTTTTTTTTTTTTTTTTTTTTTTTTTTTTTTTTAAATGTGGTTGCATGCTTTGAATTATTTACACGTTGGGCCTCAACACTCGAAGGCATAGGGTTATCCACTGCAAGTCCTTATCCAATAAACAAACTTTAATTTTATACTTTTATGTGATAAAGATTTCAAGTGCTAGTCCTTGATCTTATCCAAAAGTAAAAAACTAATCATGCAGTCCTGCTTCCTTGGCTCCCCAAAATGCTTGAATCTAGCAAGTTCACACAAGTGCAATTCTTTTGCTTGCTGTCCTATTTCCGAGGTGATGATTAATGTTGTCTCCGTGTCATGATTAAATACTCAACTTTGAGCCAATTTCTAACAAATCTAGAAGGGCAAATAATTTCTGAAGTTTTCATTTGATAAGAAAAATGGAAAATTACTTTTACCCCCCTAGAAAAGATGCCATCTCAAACACCCCTAGTATTTTATTTTGAGCCAAAAACCCCAAGTGCAGTACATGGTGTATAGTATTTTTGTAATCATGGTATTACTCTTTTGAAGTGGGTAAGAACCTGCTGATGCAAGCATGAAGATATGTGTCTCACGTGTAGAAAAAAAAAGTACAAGCTCAAAAACTGTCACTCGTAACATTGAATTTATCAACTTGTAGCTGTGTTACAGAATTTTCTTTAAATAAAACCTTCTTGATAATATAGATTTATGAGATTTGAGGTTTTAATATCATTTAATTTAATGCTTGCATCAGCGGTATTAGATATTTAGTATGGTTATTTTACATGAAATTATCTATTTTTTAATATTTAATTAGCAAAATAAAAATAAAAAATTTTCTACTTATTTTTTTTTGTCTTGTAAACACATTATGCTTTTGCTTCTTTTTTCCATAGGCTATTATTTTATTCTTATAAAATTAATTTTTTAAATTCTTTTATCGTAACAGTATTCTCAATAAGTGTTTACACTAATATGAGAATAAAAAATATATTGCACTAAAAGGTGGACAATTATATATGAAATATAGACATATTAAATAAAAGGTGGACAATTTTGTACAAAAGATAAAACTAAAATTATCGCTTTTTATAGACCGACAATAATGTGGACAATTTCTCATACAAGTGAACAACTTAATTGAGATAGACAATTTCAGTAACAAGTGGACAATTTGACCTATAGATGGACAGACCGAAAATAATATAGACAATTTCAGATACAAGCGAACAACTAAAATATGGTGGACAAGTTGACCTACAGGTGATTAGATTAAGCTTAAATATAAACTTGACAATAAAAATGGATATTTCAAGTTGACTTATAGGTGGACAGATTAAGCCTAAGTATAAAATTGGCTATAAAAGTGGACATTTCATATAAAACGATTTTAATTTTATTATTTTATATAAAATTATTCACTTTTTATTTAGTATATCTACATTTCATATAAAATTATCCACCTTTTAGTTCAATATATTTATTATTCTCAAATTAGTGAAAACATTTACTGAGAACACTGTTGCGATAAAATTCAAAAAAATTAATTTTTAAGGAAAAAAATCTTTATGCATTTACAAAAAAAACAAAATAGAAATTTTTTTATTTTTATTTTGTTAATGAAATATTATTCAAGAAAAAAAAGTAAACACTTTCTCGTAAAATAAGCATATTAAAACTCGAAGACCTGTAACACCAACATTAAATTCTATTAAAATCTCAAATCTCATAAATTCACTTATTCAAGGCTTTATTTAATGAATATCTTATAACATAACTACATGTAGACAAATTTAATGCTACAATGGACAGTTTCTGAGCTTGCACCTTTCTGCACCAGCTGGACAACTTTAATGCTACATGTTGATAGTTTCTAAGCTTGTACCTTTTCTTGTACTAGTTGGACAATCTTGATGCTATACGTGGACACTTTATGAGCTTGCATCTTTTTCTGCATGTAAGACACATGTAATGCGCTCTAGCTCATCATGGCTACAAGGAAGAGCATTTTGAACATCTAATCCTAGCCTACGAAGAAGAACAAAGGCAATGAGGAAGTTGAACAAAGATTAGTAGTTGAGAGATTTTTTAAATTACTTAAGTTGCATGCACACTTGCCGTTGATGTTAGGCTATTCCTTGGGGCCGGCCTGAGCTACCAAGGAAAAACTGATCATATATCATATATGATATGTAAGACTCGTATCTTTTTTTTTTTTTTCTTTTTTTTTTAATTTAGACTTTCGAGTTTGAGCTACCAAAGGAAAACTGGCCATGTATCATATCTGTGACTCATAGCGATCCACAGTCTCTCTCTTGCGGGGAATCACTTCCTTAGATGATATCATCAATAGAGCAGCGCGAAGGACGAGGATAGTTCTTCTCACTGTGTGGGTTATCCATCACAGCTGATGGAAGGCAAGATTGGGAGAGAGAGACGTGTTTTGTGGGTGAGGCCCCTAAAAAAGCGTTGTTCTTTCTTTTGATTCACCCTCCCCTATATGAGCCTTAGATCTGCCCAGAAGGACGACTCCTTCCCTTCACGTGAAGGAGCTGATCCGAAATCGTCATCAACGCATAGAAGATAGTTGAAATTGATGTCATAACTGTTCATTATTTTGTGAAAAGTTATAATTTTTTTAGTGTAAATTAGTTATAATTGCAATGAACACAGAGTATGATGTTAATTATAATATAAAAGGATTGAATCCTAATTGTTCATTAAATAGATGGCAATTAAGATTGTTGACTTAGATGAAGGGTGCGAAACAGGACGGGCCGGGTCGGACCCGTCCTGTTTCCGGCGGGCTGCGACCCGAACCGGACTGGCCCGGGCCTGCCTGCTTCTCCCGGTTGGCCCGGCCCTGGCCCGGTCCCCATAAGGGAGACCTGGGCATGACCCGGCACTCGGTCGGGATGGGCCAGGCCGGCCCGAGTTATTTAAAAAAAATTCTGAGTAATTTCAAAAAATTATAAAAAAATATAAAATATTGAAAAAACTTAAAAAATCCTTTCCAAAAAAATCTAAAAAAAAACACTCAAATGTGGACAAATTTAATAGAAGTTGTAAAATGCAAATGTAAATTTTTTATTAATAATCCAATAAATTGGATAAATTGATACAAATACAAAAGATTAATATAAATAATTGAAGTATAATTGTATAAATTGATAAAATTACATATGTATTGTATAGATTGAAATTGATACAGATACAATTATACAAATACAAAAGATTTTTATTTCTTCACTCATCTTCTGGGGAGTCTTTTTTCATCTACTGTTTTATTCTGACTTCTTGTCTCTGCATCGAGCCAATCATTCCCGCAGATGCTCATCTCAATAGTTTCTGGCGCCAGGCGGTTCCTCGTATCAATCAGCACTTATCCAGCTGTACTAAAAGTAGATTCTGTGAAAGTACACCTAGAGGGGGGTGAATAGGTGTACCGCTAATCTAATGAACTAAATGCGGAAATTAAAACTAATTCGCAACTACACTTAATGCAACCAACGAGTGTAGCTGAATTTCCCGTGAAGGGCTCTGGACTAACTCCTCTTGATTCCTCTGAATAAGAGTTGAGGCGCTATATGAAGCTCTCGTGGTTAAGCACAAGTGAGGCACACAAGCAAACACAACCAAGCATATAAAGATAAGCAATATGAATTTATGCAAGGCACAACACAAGCATATAAATATGATATGGATGATATGAATGATGCACAACACAAATAAAGAAAGAGAGAGTTTAGACTCAATGGATCAAACGCAAACAATAAGATGTGTTTCGAGGTTCGAGCCCCTAGCTCTACATCCCCGCTTTCACCGAGAAGGATTTCTAATCCATTAACTTGTCCACCGAGGACTCTCACCGAGGGAACCTCCACCGAGGAGGATTTGTACAACTGGGAGTACCGAACTCCTCTCTCAACCAATACAACCTCCACCGAGGCAAACAATCACCACCTCACACAAGAGGGGTAGGCCCTTAGCCAAACAACCACAATCCACCTCACAAGAGGGATACAAATCCAACACCAACTCCACCTCACCAAGAGAGAGTAAACCACAACCTCAACCTCTACCAAAGAGGGAGCAAACACCAACCCAATTCCACCTCTACCAAAGAGGGATACAACAAGAAAGGGTTTACAACTTGGTGGTTTCCTCAACCACAAACAATTTTTCCATAAATAAATGATCCTAATAGAATAGGATAGAAGATAGCTCAAGTGTGGAAAAACAAGAGTTTGGAAAACAAAACTCAAAGAAAAATACTTGGGAAAACTCTTGGTAAAAGATAGAAATGAAGAACAAAACAAATCTCCTAAATTTCTATTTTCTTTAATTTTTTCAAAACCCTAAAACAATATAAAGATAGATCTTTTGAAGCTTTAATACTTTTGAAAACTTGTTTTAAACACCAAGAAAAAGAGAGAAATTTTAGCTCTTAAAATCTTGGAGAAAACCACAATCAAATGGGGTATATATAGCCCCAAAACCAAACTAGCCGTTAGGCTGTATTTTTCAGCCTGAACAGCTGGCGGTCGACTGCCCGGTCGACCGCCAACGGTCATATTTATGACCGTTGGAAGCCCGCGGTCGACCGGCCGGTCGACCGTGAAAAACCAGAGAGCAGAGCTCTCTGGTCCAGTCGACCGACCCAAGTGCCAGGCCAAACGTGCACAGGCTTGTGCACGTCGGTCGACCGCCCGGTCGACCGGCTCCTGGTTCGGTCGACCGTGCGGTCGACCGACAGAGCCTGTTAGGCACTGTTCTGGGTCAGAAAACAGGGTAAAAATTATTCTAATAAATCCCATAAATCTTCTAAAAATCCACAAAAATAGTTTTATCATTCTACATTGAAATATAAACTTGTGTTAAAAATTTCAACACAAATTTCAAACATTTTGAACCATTTTTGTGTCTTGCAAATTTTGTCAAAAATCAAAACCTGTATTTTTCCAAACTTGGATTTTTCAATAGGAAATCTGATTTTTTCTAAAACTCATGAATAGACATATCAAAATAAGTTTGTCTAAGATATGAAGCATGTATGTATATAGAACACATCTAATTTACATAAAAACCATTTAAACTTGTTTTGATCTAAAACTATTCATGAAAACCAATATCCATAAAACATAAAACGTGTGTGTTGTGAACTTGAGCATATCAACTATCTAATCTTTACACATGGATCTAAAACACACTAAACTAAACTAGGATACCTAAGTCTTCTTGACGATCTCCATCTTCAAGTCGACTCGATCCAAACGTGATCCTCCGAGCTTGACTCCAACGAGTGCAATGTATGAACTTGATGCTCGGCTCTTGAATCACCATGTGAAAGCTTCCAAACCATCTTGTTGAAGCAATCACCAACTAATATCTTGATTAATGATCTGAAACTAAAATCACAAGATTATTAGTAAACATAACTACATGAGTTAATCATCATCAAAACTAGAGTGGAAGGCCTCTGGGCCAACAATCTCCCCCTTTTTGATGATGACAAAACTCATGGAGTTATATATGCATGGATTAAAATTAAGCTTCAAAGAAGCTCCCTCTTAACTCATGCAACACAATTAAGCAAATAGATATGGCAATAAAGCACATAAACATGAATGCAAGTACATGCATAAACAAAACAAATCTTCAAAACATGCTCTTGATATCAATTAAATAAAACAAACAATGCTATCAATTTTTTTAATAAACAAAACATGCATATAAAAACTAATTACTTCTCCCCCAAACAAAACATGCATACAAAAACATGCATATATATGCCAAATACTTCTTCCCCTTTTTGTCAATCATCAACAAAGGGTCAAATTAAAAACAAATCAATAAATTCTTCTCCCCCTTTTTGTTCGAACCAAAGAATCAACAAAGGGGTTAAAAAAATAATAAATGCAACGTTCTCCCCTTTTTGTCTAAAAACAAATGATGTAAATAAGGGGTGACAATCAATAAGATACCAAAAAAAATATGTCAAAGTAGTGCATCTTGATACCAATTGAAAGGAAACATAAAAACATTGATACCAATTTAAATTATAATATTCTACAATTTTTTTAATTCATTTTCTATCATAAAGTAAGGGAGTGGAAATCTAGGATAAACAAAATACCAATTGAAAGATAAAATAAGAGTTTTCTCCCCCTTTATGAAATACCAATTGAAATTATGCAAAAGCTTGTATTAGCATACCAATTGAAAAACTAGTCAATTGAAATATGATATTCATTAAAAATTCAAGCTTTAGCATAAACATATATATGTATGAAAATTATATACCAATCGAAATTGATACTATAGGAAATGAAGGCTACATACATAAAAATATATGAGTATACAAGAAATGTCAATATTGATACCAATTGAAAGAATCCAATGATACCAATTGAAACAACAATAATATCAAGTGTATATCTCATATAACTACCACCCATTCATGCTCATGTTTAAATGATTTTCAATAAAAGCATACAGGCATGGACTCCCATCCAACCACCCTTCGAAGGTAGGGGTTTTCAAAAATAAGTTTGAAAAATATAATAAGTTTGAAAATCTCTACCATAATGAAGAATACGAGCTAGTTAAATGAAAAAACTTGTTAACTAGTACGAAATCCTTCAAGTAAGGAATAAAACATAAATATTTTTCATGAAATATGAAATTCACATGATAGCCAACACTCTAATCAATGAAGCATAAATATGACTCATGAAAACAAAACATGAGTAAACTATAAAGATGAGTGTACAAACAAGATGTGAAGATCATAATCATGAAAGATAGACAATAAGCTCAAATTAGATTCCTTTAAACATTGAAAACATGAAAAACTAAATTTTCATTAAAACAATTTATACTTCAAGGCATATGTATGTCTTATATAAACTAAAGTATACATACATATCCAAACACAACGAGTCCACAAAGATATATGCATGAAGACACGTGGCTCAAAGGATGTATATGTATAAACAATAGTTTGGACAAGATAGACATATACATGAAGTTAAACATATAATCATAAAAACATGGATAAAATGGGAATACAAGTCAAATGTATGAATCATCAAAACTAGACTATACTAGCACATCTAATGGGTACAAATAAGCGTTCAAGCACACAACATATAATGATCTATTTGTGACCCACTATATGTACAAGTATATATCCTAGTCTTAATGAAAACTAACATTTAAACAGTAATCAAAACATGAAGCATCAAAACAAAAATCATAAACATCCGTATGATCATTATGTATATGCATATGCATTAGATCTAGGACATACATATTAGTTAAAAACAAAGTGAAAACACAAAGATATAATTTCATATTAAACATGGGTGTCTCAAATAACTAACATGTATATCACTAATCTAATAAATATGGCATAAGCATAATGAACAATAAAACAAGACATGCTATAAATCAAAGACATGAAAAGCATGCAAATATAAACGGGAGTTAGAGATCGATACCAAAACCGATGAAGGCACCTCTCTAGTTCTCCAAACCAAGGTGGTCCTCTCACCAAACTTCCCTTGAAAGTGATGCATCAAAATAGTCATCATGAAGCTCGGAACGCATCCACACCAGGGCACCATCGCTCTCACGTCATGCGAGAGCCCACACCTACATCATAAACAATAGGGGTGGTCTTTGGTACCCATACTCTTTTGGGTCCATGGGGGTTAGTACCTTTCCTAACCCAAACAAAATTAGTTGCTAAATTAGAAACATGTATTCTATCATAAAAAATTTAGTAAGGTGGCCCTTACGTCCACAATGTGTACAAGTGTACACATGAGCATACATGTGATGGGTGTGTACGTGAGGAGCATGTGTATGCCGTGGAGGGTGTGCATGCAAAGATGGAACTTATTTTTTTCGAAACAAAGATTCCAAACGTGTATGGTTAGAAACACAATGGCTCAAAGTGGAGCCAAACAATCAATGTTCTTCTTTAGTATAGATATATCATTGTTAATTAAAGAAGAAGTGGGACATGCAATAGGTGAAGCTATCCTAGCATGGCAAACATGTATATCTATATTATTTTGTAAAGAAATATTTTTCTTTAAACAAACATCTAACTCATTTGAAATAGAAATTATTTTGTTTTTCAAAGCAACATTCTCTTTTAAAACAAAATCTACTTTTAAAGACAAGTTTTCATTTTTCTTTAAAATTATTTCACAATCATTTTATTTTTCAAAAATTCATTTCTTTTAGTGCAAGATTAAGTTGTGATTTCAATGAATCGCTTTCATTTGAAATCTCCTCTTTCTCTTGCAAAATCATGTCAAGTCTAGAAAGCAAATTTTTATTTTCATTATTAAGTCCTAGACTTTTCTTTTTCAACAAATTATATTTTTCAATTAATTTTTCACAAACAATGGATAGTTCTTCATTCAAGGCATTGGCATCAACATACTCATTAGAAGAACTAGCAAAATCATCATTATCTAATTGAGTTTCCGAGTGTACCTTAAGGGAGTCATTCCCTTGGACCATGAAGCATTGTGACTCGGATTCTCCACTAGATTCCTCCTCTTGTTGGATTGGCAATTGAAGCTTGGAGGTGGAGGTGGAGGTGGTCAACTTGTTCCACACTACAAAAGCGGAATCAAGATTAGAAACAAGCATAAGATATTCTTTAGAAAGCGTGCTTCTAATAGCCTCTAGGGCAAGTGCATTGGCCCCTATATGATTGCGGTCACCAAGATAACATTTCTTGGTAGCGGCTAGGAAAACATGCAATCCTAGGGTTTTCAAGTACATGGACATCCTAAATTTCCATATGTCAATGTTGGACACATTGAATATGGGAGGTGACAAGCAATCCATGAGTGTGTGCAAACAAATATTCGTGCAAATGCAAATGTAGATTAGCAAACCAAGATCTCACTCCTTGTAGGCTGTCTAAAAATGACTAACAGACCAGCCATTAAGGAAGCAGAGTCTCAAGCTCTAGACGCGAGGAATCGATGCTCGCGTCTCAGCATTAAGACGCGTTGGCTCTACACCCGCGTCTCAACGTTCAGACGCGTCGGCCCGAAGCCCGCGTCTCAGCATCAAGGCGCGTCGGCCCGACGCCCGCGCCTCAGCATCCAGACGTGAAGGCCCGAAGCCCGCGTCTCAAACTTCAAGGCGCGTTTGGCTCGACGCCCGCGTCTCAAACTTCAAGGCGCGTTCGGCCCAACGCCCGCGTCTCAGTTGCAACTGCCCTGATTGCGGGGCCAGTCACCGCGCATGTAGCGGGTAGTGGCCCCTCATTCGGGAGCGTTTTCAGGAGGCACCTTCACCCCCTGAGATCCCTATAAATAGCCTTGTTTGCTATGAAGAGAGGATCGGAGTTTTTTGGGAGAAGGGAGAGAACCTTGAGAAGATCGAAGCTTGGGCAGAAGATTGGAGTTTTGAAGAGAGAGAGCTTTGAGATAAGGCATCATAAAAAATCGATCGAATCCAGGCAGGAGGATCATCAAGAGAGAAGCACGACTCTTCAGCGAGCTTACTGAGTACTAGCTGCTCTTCGCCTACCTCCTCTTTGAGAGTTTTGGTAGACGGAGCTGAGTTACTCTTTCTACCGACCGAAGAGAAGACCCCCGACGGTCCAGGACGGTCATCTGGTCAACGGAGAACAAGATTCACTCTCCATCGCCACACGAAGAACCCAGCATTAAACAAAGGGAAGATTCAGACATCCTCCCTCCCTTGTAACTGGAAAAGAAGGAAGAGTAGTTCTTTTGGTCGTAATCGTTTCGCTTGAATCAAGGAAATCTTTTACAGCTAAAACCACTTTCTCCGACCACCAAGTTTTCCGGCCCCTACAAGAGATGGCGACTCCGCTGGGGACTACCTTCGTTACTGACGAGCGCACCGTGGTGCAAGATGACGTTCTCCGTAAGGGGAAAATGGTCGAATCCCTCGTCGTCGAGTTCGACCAGGCGAAGTATGAAGAGTTCCTCTCTTCTGGCTCCAAGAGCCCAAAGACCCGCGTCTGCCGCAGGGTCTCAAATGGACAGCCCCCTGAAGCCCAATCTGAGGCTCTGTCGGGTGCTCCTGCTGCCCACTGTGCCAAGTTTGGTTCACGCGCCAACGCCTCCCCGAAGGCCCGCGTAACCTCAGACACCTCTACTGCGATCAACCGCGTCGCGCAGAGCACACGCGCCAACTCCTCTCTGAAGGCCCGCGTGGTCCCTGGCACATCTACTAGTGCGATCGACCGTGTCGCACAGAACGCTCGCGTCAGCGTCTCTCAGGAGACCCGCGTGGCAAACACCCCTGGTTCTACAAACCAGGAAGTTGTTGGCTTCTCTCTTCCTCCACGACGCAATCGGAATGCCGAGCGTCGACAGAGAAGACGCGCGCGTCAACACTCGGTCGGAACCGTTGGTTTTCTGACTGGGGTTGGACGCAGCGTACGATCCGATGCCTTGCCCGCACCTCGGCCAGTGCGAGAGGTCCGCGTTTGGCGACCCAAACGCGAGACTCCCCAAGTTGAGCCTTCTGAAGACCAACTTGCCAAACGCCAAAGCGAAGCTTCTGCGTCTTGTCAAACGCAGGAAGCAGGCGCCCATAGGCGTGGGGCCCAGCAACCCACTCTCTCCCAAGTCTCTCTGCTCCAACGCAGCAGACAGCAACGCGAAAGTCACGTCTCATATCAACAGAGACGCCAGACGCGCGTGACGCAGCCGCGACGCGACAGCCGCGTTTCTGAAACCTGTGTCCAGGCTGAACAGCACATGACTGTTCCCGTCGTCGACGTTGCGAGACCAGTCTCTTTAATCCCTCCTCCCACGGATTTGAGGGATTATTTGACAAGGAAAAGGAGTGCCAATCAGGCCACTTCTCCATGCTGCTGTCAACAGCTCATCCAGATACTCTCTGGATGCCATTGCGAGTCAGGCGTGCACCAGTCGTCTTTAATTAGACAGCTGACCCTGATTCCCCCCGTCAGCCAAAAGAAGACGCTCCCACAGGAGGAGAACCTTCTCTGACATCGAGTACCCGGAGCTCACTGCAATATGACAAGCAGGAGTAAGGGGAAACAAATTGCAGTCAGCCCAGATGACTCCGAGTCTGACTCTGTACCGGAAGGAGTGTATCAACACACTCGCACCCGGACGGGGGCCATTCCCCCAATTGACTATAATGCCTTAGCCCGCGGCATTAGAACGGGTGATTCTCACTCTGCTGTAGTGGGGTCGCAAGCTTCAAACTCTTCCGTCGAGAAGGAGGCTTCCGCCTACATGGCAGACACTCCTGAGGAGACGGCCAGGCGTTTAGAACAGACGCAGAAGCACCAGATGGATATAATCGCCTCTCAACAGAGATCCATTGACTCCCTCAAGCATATGCTCGAGAAATTGCTTGAAGAAAGAGCGAGGTCTCCTCCTAGACGACCGAAGGGCAAAGGGAGAAAAGGAGGAAGCCCACCCTCCGAATCTTCTGACGAGACACGACGATCTACCTCGATGTGTCCAAGCCCTCGTCGCAGGCAAGAAGCGACCAGACCCCGGGAAAGGCTCATGCTAAAAGAATGAGTCAACTGGAGCAGCGCCTCGAGGCCCTTACCAACCGTAAAGGCCTCCAAGAAGCTGGAGTAGTCAGGCCCTATCCGGCCGAGTGGGACTTAGTCCCGTACCCTCCTAAGTTCAAGGCTCCAACTCTCCAAGCATTTGACGGGAAGGGGTCACCCAACCAGCACATCTACTACTTAAATCCCAGACCGGGAATGTGGTAGATAACGATGCCATCCTGGCACGCCTATTCATTGGCACCCTAAAAGGGTTGGCCTTTGAATGGTTTATGAAGCTCCCGGAAGGTTCCATCAAGAGCTGGGGCGACTTGGAGAAGCTGTTTCTAACACGCTTCTTCGAAGATGATTCGGAGGTCACAATGCCTACCCTTTTAGCTACAAAACAGCGAAGGGAGAGTCCGTCAAGTCTTTCGTAGAAAGATTTCGGAACATGGCACTCCGATGTCCAAGCGGCATGACCCAGGCCACCCTGGTGAAACATGTCCATGTCTAATCTCCAAACCTCACTCCTTGCTCAAATAGGAGTTGCTGAAAGCCGCACCTGGAAACAATTAGTCCAGCAAGGTGAACAGGCTGAGGAGATTGTGCCCGCGTCAGAGCGGAAGAAGGCAGGCCCAGGCCAGAGAGGTCAACAAGGCGTGCACCGGCACCAGACACATCCCTCCAGACGAAGCGGAAGGATAATTTGGCGACGGAGACCAAATCTCCCACCAAGCCTCAAACAGGCAGGGCGAGTGGCTCTTCAAGCCAGCCCCGCCCCTACAAGCAGTATTCCTTCAAGGAGGAACACGTCGATTCGCTCTTCAAGCTACTCAACAAGAGCAATCGACTGAAGCTCCCTGAAATTAGACGCCCGGAGGAGTCGGCAAGACCGACAATCCCACCTACTGCTTATACCACAGGATGCTCGGACATCCTACCAAAAGCTGCTATGTCTTTAAGGACATCCTTCAAGCTCTGATTGACGCGGAGGTATTAAAACTCCGACCGGAGCAGAAGAAGATGACGGCCAACATGACGTCGATTCTCCAGTTTGGGACACGACCCCCGACACCCGTGGGGGTAATCTCTGTCCCGAAAGGAGAACTGAGGGTGGTCAACACAGACCCTCATCAGCAGCGGGAGAAAGGCTTGGTACCCGTCCCTACACCTCGAGGGGAAATCATGTGGGTCACCCTGACCTCGTCGACGAGCAACAGACGGACTCGTGACCAACATGGACGAGTGACCAACAGGAAGTCAAAGGCAAAGGAAGACTTCATCTTGCCATGTGATATGCGCTTCCTCTCGAGAAGCGGACACTGATGTTCCCTCGCTGACTGACTCAGAAGAGGAAACAATAGTCCTGGCCGCAGAGCCCAGCCAACCTACGGCGGGGACCCGTTCAGGACAGGCATACTTGAAGCAGTACGGCGAGACAGCAGCGGCTTCTCCGCAACCGCAGCCGAAGCCAGCCAAGCCCTCCTCTAAACAGCCTGGGGAGAAACAGAAAGAAACTCGGTTTTCTCGAGCTCTTCTAAAAGGTGCAGCAGAAGGATCCTCGACACCTTACCGCTTCGATGTCTTGGCTCAATTAGCCAACATCCCGGCACGCATTACCTTGTATGAGCTCCTGAGGCTATCAAAGTCAACCAGAGAGGCTCGGCTCTAAGAAGCTCTGGCAAATGCTGAGGTCTTTATGACCCGCGTGCCAAGGGAGGAAGATGAAGAGGATTGCCTCCACGCCTCCCCAAATGCCCCCTGCATCACCTTCACAACAGACGACATGCAGGTTAAAGGGAAGTATGACCGACCCCTATACTTCACAGGTATATTGGGTCATCCGAGGTGAACCGCATCCAGGTAGACCCAGGGTCTGCGCTAAGCATCATACCTCGCCGGGTTATGCAATTTCTAGGCATTCCTACCCATCGTCTGAGCCCTACCCAGACGACTATTTACGGGTTCAATGCCAACAGCTCCCGCCCGAATGGGGAAGATCAAGCTCAAATGCCAGATCGGGAGCCTCAAGTCGGAAGTGACGTGTTACGTCATTGACGTGGACACTTCCTACAACCTGTTGCTGGGACGACCATGGATTCACCGCAATTCCATCGTTCCCTCTACTCTCCACCAAGTCATGAAATACATTGACGAGAGTGGACAGGTCCGAACGTTGATTGCCGAAAGGCATCCGTTTAAAGGGTTGAAAATTATTTCACGGACTCCCTCTTATATCAGGATCCGGAGGAGACTAATGAAACCCCACAACCAGAGGAGCCAGACTCTGGTAATGAAGCTGACATTGAGCCAGAGAAAGAAGAGTGCCTGTGGGAGTTGGAACCCTTGTAAAGAGCACTAATAAGCTCGATGTTGATACCACCGACGATGCAGGCGGTTGGTATATTAATGAAGATTTAGATTTGCGTACTTCCCTGCGTGTGAGTCTGATTCAATACCGTCGGATACTAGTACCGACATGGACGATGACCTCTGGTCGGCAATAGATGCTTTGACATCTTTGCATGTACCGGTGAAATCATCCTTCGGGACATACCAAGATAATGGTGACGCGCAAGAGTCTGTATTCATGGTTCCAGCCAGACGAAAAGGCCAAAGACCAATGCTTTTTGGGCGAATCGCGTCTGAACCAACGCCCCACGAAGAATCGGAAGGTGAGGATGAATCCCCTCAGTTCGATCATTATGAACCGAGAACGCTCAGGATGATGAAGCGCATGGGGTATGATCTAACCAACAGGCCAGGGTTGAACTTCGGAAAAGGAAGAAGAACACTGCTTCGATCCTTTGTACCGAAAGGGAAAACTCTGATTACTATCATCAGACGCGCCGGGGGTTGGGCTATATATCAACCCAGTGCCATCAGCCTCTGATTCGGAGAGACTGTCAAGTCATGACTGCTCATCAGACACGTCGTCGTGGGAATCAGATGTCAGTGTCGGCAACATCTTCAAAGGGCTTTCAGTAAACATGGTTTCAACAAGCCATCTGGAGGATGAAGATGAAGAAATGATCCAATCTGATACAGATCCTTGGATCAAACATTTGAATGCTCTTTGGGATATCCGCTTTGAACAGCGTGAACCACCCACAGAAGACAAGGTTGTTCAAGTCAACCTAGGAGATGAAGCCAATCCTAAACCCATCTTCATAAGTGACGGCCTGTCGCCTCAGAGAAGAAGGATTTAATATCTCTTGTACAAGAGTATATAGATGTCTTCGCCTTGAATTATGAGGACATGCCTGGACTTGATCCTCAAGTGGCTATGCATCGCCTCAACATCAATCCGGACATGAAGCCTGTTAAACAACAGCAGCGACGGTTCCGTCCAGAGACAATGGAGGCAATTCAATCAGAAGTCAAAAGCTCATCGATTCCGGCTTCATCCGGGAAGAACAACATCCCGACTGGGTAGCCAACGTCGTCCCCGTCGCCAAGAAGAACGGGAAGATCCGGATCCGCATCGACTTCCGTGATCTAAACGAGGCCTGCCCAAAAGACGAATTCCCATTGCCAATCACAGATGTCATGATTGACAATACTTGTGGATTCGAGCGAATGTCCTTTATGGACGGTTCTCAGGATATAATCAAATCAAGATGTATCCCGATGACGAAAAGCACACCTCCTTCAGGACACCTCTAGGGGTATATTGCTACACCGTCATGCCCTTCGGTCTGAAAAATGCGGGGCAAACCTACCAAAGGGCCATGAATGCCATTTTCCATCGGCAGATACGCAAAACGGTGGAATGTTATGTCGACGACATCGCGGTAAAAAGCCGCACTAAAGGTGATCACACAGCAGACCTGAGGGTGGTCTTCGACATCATGCGGGCTCATCAATTGAAGATGAACCCCACCAAGTCCTTCCTAGGGGTAGCCAGTGGCAAATTCCTAGGGTTTGTTGTGACTTCCACAGGAATCCATTTGGATCCGGAGAAAGTCCGTGCTATCCAAGAGATGCAACCCCCCAGAAGCCTCAAGGAGCTCAGAGGATTACAAGGACGATTGGCATACATCCGCAGATTCATTTCAAATCTCTCCGGGAGATGCCAACCCTTCGCTAAGCTGATGAAGAAGGGCGTTTCGTTCATTTGGACGGCGCTTGCCAGCAAGCATTTGAGGAGATCAAGCACTACCTCACCCAACCACCAGTCCTGGCAGCTCCGGTATCCGGAAAGCCTTTCCTGGTGTACGTCCGATCAATGGATCATTCTTTGGGAGCTCTACTAGCTCAGAATGATGACCAAGGGCGAGAACAAGCAATCTACTACCTAAGTAGAACGATGATCGGAGCCGAACATCGGTACAACCCGATCGAGAAGGAATGTTTGGCACTAGTGTTCGCCATTCAGAAAATGCGACACTATCTGGTGGGCCAAACCATAAATGTCATATCCAAAGTCAACCCCCTGAGGTTACTTATGACAAAGCCTTCTTCACTAAATGGCCGGCTGGCAAAATGGGCCATATTGCTATCACAATATGAGATGCATTTTCTGCCACAAAAGGCTATTAAGGGACAAGCGGTGGCGGACTTCTTAGCTGAACACCCAGATCCCCGGGCAGCCAAACTCTACGAGGATCTCCCAGACGAGGTCGCCGAAGCCTGCCTGACCCAGACATTGTTCGAAGGACAAGTATGGCAACTTTTCTTCGATGGCGCATCAAGAACAAGCTCTAAGGGACATACAGTTGCGGGGGTAGGAGTAGTACTCGTCTCCCCACAAATTACGTGATTCCCCGAGCTATCTCGTTAACCGAGCCCTGTTCCAACAATGTGGCGGAATACAACGCTCTTTTGATTGGGATGCAATTCGCCGATGAGATTGGCGTTAAAAATCTCGAGGCGTACGGTGACTCCAAACTCATAGTCAGCCAAGTTCGCGGAGAGTATGAGGTCAGGCATGAAGATCTAGTACCCTACTACAACGCGACAATCCACATGGCCGAGAGGTTTTCAAACTTCTACATCGACCATGTACCGCGCAAGCAAAATGCGCATGCAGATGCACTTGCATCCCTTGCTGCCTCCCTAGCTCTTCCAGCTGGAGCAATGGAGAAGGTATTCGTCTATAGCCACGACCTATACTGCCCAAAAAGTCCCCTCGGAGACTGTCCAGGGTCAACGGGAGATCATCACGACAAGGAAACACTTGAAGTGTCGACCGATCCAGAGCTTAAAGACTGGCGATTCCCCTACATTGATTTTGTCTTATACGGCATTCTGCCCGAAGACACCAAGGAGGCGGCCGCCATTCGGAGGAAAGCCCCCAAATTCTACTAAATGCGATTTCGCGAACATTGTATCGTCGATCGCATGACGGGATCCTGCTCCGATGCCTCTCATCAAAAGAAGCCCAAGGAGTATTGAAAGAAGCCCACGATGGTACTTGTGGAGCTCATCAACCTGGCCCGAAGCTGGCAAACCGACTCCAAAGATTGGGTTACTACTGGCCCAAGATGGTTGCCGATGCTGTTGCCTATGCCAAAAGATGTCACGCCTGTCAAATACATGGCGATTTCATCCATCAAGCACCAGGATACCTCCACTCTACGACCTCTACCTGGCCGTTCGAAATGTGGGGGATGGACGTGATTGGTCCTATCAGCCCACCATCATCAAAAGGACATCGGTTCATCCTAGCGATAACCGATTACTTCTCAAAGTGGGCCGAAGCTATCCCTTTGCAAGAGGTGAAATCTTCTAACGTGATCAAGTTCGTGAAACATCACGTTATTTACCGGTTCGGTGTGCCTCGGCGGATTGTCCATGACAATGGACCCCAGTTCATCAGCCAGGCTTTTCAGAGATTCTGCGCCAAGTTCAGAATCCAGAGTGTGTCATCAACGGCATACTATCCGCCCGCGAACGGCCTCGCAGAAGCTTTCAATAAGACTATTGGCAAGCTTCTCAAGAAATTCGTCTCGAAAAGTCAACGAGACTGGGACGATAAGTTGGGCGAATGCTTATGGGCCTATCGCACGACTGTGCGAACCCCAACTAAAGCCACGCCATTTTCCTTGGTGTACGGATGCGAAGCCGTCCTTCCACTGGAAATCCAAATTCCATCTCTTCGCATCGCCTTGACAGCGGAAATGACGACAGAGGAGAAGCATCGACAGCGACTCCAAGAATTGGAAGCCTTGGACGACAAGCGTCTGCAGGCCCAACAACAAATCGAGCTTTACCAAGCTCGTATCACCAGAGCCTTCAACAAGAAAGTCAAATCGCGAACTTTCAAGAAGGGCGACCTCGTCTTAGCCGTCCGAAGACCCATGGTCATGACGCACAAGACGAAAGGAAAATTCCAACCCAAATGGGAAGGACCATTTGTAGTAGAGTCAGTCTACTCAAATGGATCGTATCGCCTCATAACCTCAAATGGCGATACGCTCATGATGCCAATCAATGGCAAATTCCTGAAGAAATACTATCCCTAGATGGCATTCTTCCACCGATCAAGTTAAAAGTACACCTCTGATCAAACATCCGACGCCCTCGACGGCTAAGGATAGAGGAAAATGTTGGCTTTTAAGTCCAACATAAGTCCTCGACAACTCACCATGCTGAGGGGAATAGCATGGCTAGCCCGACTCAAACGGTAGTTGGTAAAGGCATGTCAAACCCGTTGACAGCTGAGGATTTGCTAAAAATCCTAAGGGACACGTTCCCATTTGATCCGACGCCTCCGACGGCTAAGGATAGAGGAAAATGTTGGCCTTTAAGCCCAATATAAGTCCTCGACAACTCATCATGCTGAGGGGAATAGCATGGCTAGCCCAACTCAAACGGTAGTTGGTAAAGGCATGTCAAATCCGTTGATAGCTGAGGGTTTGCTAAAAATCCTAAGTGGACTTGATTCCACTCTTCCCTCCAAAATCCCTTACCAATTCTCATCCATAGAATGGTAAGACCACAAAATGCAATCATTACTATGTTAACACTATACCTCTGGTAATGAATACTCTTCGTCGAGTACAACCTGGCTTGTTAACTCTGCATAGAGTAACAAACTCTCAAATTTGCCAAGTTAACACTATACCTCTGGCACTTCAAATTCCACTTGTCAATTCTCATCAACAGAATGACAGGTCCTCAAATTGCTCCTATCGTAAGCAAATTCTTGTCAAGTTAATATCACACCTCTGACAAAACTACTGTTTAAAGTTAACATTACACCTCTAAGCGGTACCTCGAGTGCCTGTCAAGTTAATATCACACCTCTGACAGTCACCTTTCTTCAGACTTCCATATCGAAGCTGAAATAGACGATGCCAAGTTAACACTACACTTCTAGCATCCGAGTCATTGCTAAGTTCAACAATACACCTATGGCTATGACCTTTCCTCGACTTCTTTAAGCCGAGACGACTAATGCCAAGTTCAACATTACACCTCTAGCATTACTATCACTGTTAAGTTAAACATCACACCTATGACAGTGACACCCTCAGTTTCCCAAATAAAACTGAGATGCTGATGAGTTAGGTTAATATCACACCTCTAACTCACATCCTTGTCAAGTTAACATTACACTTCTGACAAGACTACTTCTAAACCGTTAAGTTAATATCACACCTCTAACGGTAAAAATCTTACTAGATTCCCCACGAGTCTAGTTTCATTTGATATTCTCCCCAACCGAGTATCAAATTCATTTGGAGGCAGTGTTGGTTAACATTACACCAATAAACAATGCTTCCATCAAAATCCCCAGCTGATCTTAAATCAAGTTAATCCTAAATCCTTGATAAAAGTTCACCTTCTCTGGGGGTACACACTCTACTTGTCACTTTCTTTTATAAAGTGGCGGGTCCACCAAAATCATTCTTTTGCTTCTAAAACAAAACATTCAAGACAACAGAAAGAGGCAAAAAGAAAAGTGTCACTTTTATTGATATTCAAGCATATGAAAGTGGTACAAAACGCTCTCTTATACAGTAAGATTGAGTGTTACAATTAAGGAGTACAAAGAAGTCCCTCTCTCTCAGAGGCCGTACTCACTCCTTGAAACCGCATCTGATCCCAGGTGCACAATTGGAGCCGGTTGCACTTTGATGCGTGACGCCAACTTCGAAAGCGCCCTAGCTGACCAAGCCAAGAGCAATGGTGTTCTTGAGGTCCAGTGGCAATAGAAGGTCCTGCAACCCTTCGTTCAGGCGCGTCTCTTTCCCTAGTAGACTATCCAACAAACATGGAGTCACTCTTGGGGTGAGAGCAGAAGTTTCGGAGTCATCACAAAGGATGCCACCCTCCACTTAGTCCGGCGGCAGCAAAAAGTCCGGCAACTCTTCCTTCAAGAATTGATCCTCCCCCCAGCAGAAGACTCAACGGACTTTAACTGTCCTCGATGTCACTTCTGGGGTTTCATCACCATCCCTTTCCCCAGCAGGCCATCCAACGGAGTGTCCTTGATGTGACTTCTGGAGTGGGAGAGGAAGAGGATCTCATCCGCCGCCGCAACCGCCGGACCACCCTCGCCGGTACTCAGCCTAGCGTCTCTTGCACCAGATCTGAAGAGACCTTGGCGAGGGTTGGGTCCTCGTCAGAGATGTAATATACTCTCTTATAGGTGACGAGGACCATAATATATTCTCTCATAGGTGAAGGTTGAACGAGTTCGCCGACCGAAGTATTCTTCCAAGCCCAGCAAGCCTGCAAGGAACAAAAGAGAGAATTAGAACAATCTGCAGCTTAGTGTAAACAGAGAAAAACTAAGTCAGCAGAGGCAAACGCGGGAATGATCCACGCAGTCAGCCAAATGCGGGAATGATCCATGCAGTCTACCAAGACGCAGGAATGACACGTGCAGCAAGCCAAACTGTTGCGTCAGCAGAGACAAACGCGAATCAAAACGCGGTCCCATTCTGTGCCTAGGTCAAAGAGCACAAACGCCGAAAAGGCACAGACGCCGAAAATTGCCATCTCCATGAACAGGAGTTGCAAGGTGCGGGTCTGAAACCTTTTTTGGAATTCGTCCAAGGCATTGGCCATGAAACGCGCTAAGGCATTGGCCATGAAACGCGCTAAGGCACAAGCCATAAAACGCGCCAACACCAAGGGCCAAAGATTCCTGCACGCGCGTCCGGAGAAGTTCAGGTCCATGGTACAAATTCCAGAAGGAGTGCACCAATGCAGACTTCATGAGGGGGTCCAGATGACATGAAGCCAAGGTACAGGCCATGGTGAATCTAAAATGTCATGGTGAAACGAACGGCATACCCGTGGAGACCTCCGTCAAGAGTTGTACTCTCTGCACCAGGACGCAAACGCGGTCACAGGGCAAGAGGTGTTTTTCTCCTAAAGAGACCAAACAGGGGCTTAAAAGCCCTGGGTCATCTTCAGAACCATCCTCATCCATGGAGACAATTGTCTGAGGAAGATGAAGGTTCTCAAAGCGCTCTCTCAAAAAACAAAATAGTCCAAAGGCAGGATTGAAGGGAGAAAGGGTGCCCTATTATAGGCAACTCCTGATAATAGCGATTAATGGCCCCGTAATCTGAACCGCCGGCATTAATAACTGCACAACTGCCAAGATCCAATAAGGGCCGGACGCGTGTAACGCTGCTTCGAGAACCGCCGCTGGCGCTGATCTCCAACCGCCCGCACTGGTTTCTTGTTTAAGAGAATCAATACTCAAGCCCAATCAGCAGCCGACGCGTGGACAACTGCTTCGGGAAACAAAGCGGAAAATCCGCATCTGATATTTAAAGATCACACCAAATCCTATGACAGGCTGTATGTAACGCCTGGGAGTTTACACCCAGACGCGGATTGAAGAACTATCCGCACATCCGCGTCCCAGAAAGATGCCGCGCGAGTCAAAGTCGCGTCCCCTCAGAGAGCACTTGATCCATTTTTGAATAAGGGAAAGGCACAAGGCTGCGTCTCCCGCGTCTGCCTGATCCGCTTCCTTCTTTGCAGAAGCAGATCCGCGTTATTCAGAGCCGCGTCTCCCTGAATGAATGCCGCGTCTCATGAAACAATGATGGCCGCGTCTCCCTATGGATTGATGCTGCGTCTTGTCAAAGGACTTAGTCCTGCCTAAGTTCTCATGAACTAAGAACCGCGTCTCACCTTGTGATTGACGCTGCGTCTCACCCCAGGGACTGACAGCCGCGTCTTACTTTATGGATCAATGCCGCGTCTCATCTTTTGATTGACGCCGCATCTCATCAAGAAGACCGCGTTCCGATTTGTGATTGACGCCGCGTCTCATCAAAAGGACTTAGTAGAATCTAAGTTCTTATGAAATGGTGACCGCGTCTCACTTTATGATTGACGCTGCGTCTCAGTAAAGGACTTAGTAAAATCTAAGTTCCGATAGACTGACGACCGCGTCTCACTCTGTGATCGCCGCTGTGTCTCGTCAAAAGACTTGGTGAAATCTAAAGTCCCATAGATTGATGCCACGTCTCATTCTACGGGATTAATGCCGCGTCTCATTAAAAGAACTTAGTCCTACCTAAGTTCAGTAATCACGACTAGTGATCAAGAGTTGGACTCATCCACAACAGGACAAAGAAATTGGAACAAAAGCTTTAAAGAAAACTTCTATTATATCAAAAAATGATAGAAGTGGATACACTCATAAGAGTGTCCCTTTTCTTTACAAAAAAAAAAGAGAAGGCTAAATGCCCTGGTTCACCAAGGAACGGATTTGTTCCCTAAGGCGGTGAATCTCATGCTGGCGCGTCCTCTCGGCCTCCATGATAGCCCGGTCCCGCAGCTCCGCCTCAGATAAGAAACTTCTGGCAGACAGTTGCATCCGCAGAGAGTCCACCCTGGAAGATTGCAGAGACAGACTCTCTTCAGCTCGCGCCGTAGCAGCCCGTTGCTCCTCAAGCTCCTTTTTGAGGGAGACAAGTTTCTCCTCATTTAGCGCAAGACAGCTTCCGCCTTGCGATAATGTCCCGAGTTCTGAGGATGACTTGCTCCGTGCTCTGCACACTAAGCTCAGATTCCCTCGAATCTCCGGCTAATTTCTGAAATTTAGCCTTGGAATATTCAAGGTCGCGGATCTCGGCAGCGATTTGTGCCTCCACCTCTTGTCGCTCCCGTTCCTGAGCAGCTAGGAGTCTAGTCAGGATGGCCTGGGCCTCACCGGAAGAGCCAGCATCTTCCAAAAATTCCAGCTCCCGCAGGTTATCTCCAAGTTGCTCTACCACCCGCAGGCATGCCCTGGCAAGTGAAGGGCCTCCCGCCAATTCGACGCTCACGGCCATATTTTCAAGAAGCCTCTGGGCGAACTGGAAGGTGCTGTGTCCACGGAAGATGAGATCAATACATGATCCCATCGAGGTGAAGAATTGTTGCACCATCTGACGTGCCAGCTCCCCCATGTCTTCACCGCCTAAGAAGCTTCCCGACCCTTTTTCTGTCACGGGATAAGGGATATAGGGCGGGTCTTCTCGCACAAGAGCCGTGCCGACCATCGATGTGGCAAGAGCAAGGCTACCCACTGGCGCTTCCTGGAGCGCTGCCTCTGCAGAGCTTCCACGACCAATGAAGGAGTTGTAAGCACAACCTCTTCAGAAACTTCCACCGAGGATTGAGCTGTGTGGCCTTCTGGAAGGGTGCCGATCATCGACTCCCCACCTGAGCCCCCTCAGTCGGAGCTGCCTTACTAGGTTCGGGTCCAGAGGCGTCGAGTCCTGTGGAATGGGGGTCTCCCAGCTTCAGCAGTAGCCTTCTTCACCAGCGGAGTGAGAGCCTCCTCAGCCTCAATGGTTGTTTCCCCTCCTGCAAAGGGGAAGGCTCCCCAACTTCAACAGCTGCCCCCTCCGAGGTTATCTCAGCGGCCGAAGCCTCATCCCCTTAGGCTGGGTCAACTCTGTTTCCATCGCCTCGATATGCGAGGAAGTTGTACCTTCAGCAGGGATTATAGCCGCGGTAACGCAGTCGATGATTCGCCCCCGTATATTTTTCCCCTCCGAGATGCATGAGAACTTACTCGGGTCAGGAAAAACGCGGTTCATGGCCGTAGTCGACTTTATCTTCAAAGTCGCTTTCCGTATCAGACGCGGAAGACGACAGTTCAACGCAAAGGTCCTCGTGACCGGGGCCTTGCCACCAATCACCCCAGTGGTAGGACTAGGGTCGATTATCCGAGCGCTGGAGATGAAGACACTAGGAGGCCCTGACCGCTGTGCGCTTGTCTCTCCCTTCATGAGCAGAAGGAGACTCGCCCATTATGTCAACCTCCGGTGACTCGGTATCACCAGCAACAAGGGGTCGCTCAACGAGCTCCCCTTCTTCCACGGTCTCGCTGCGCGACCTAGGAGCACGGACCAAGCTTGGAAAATCTTCATCTTCCAGCGGTTCCTCAACTCTAACAGGGATACCTTCAGGAGGAGCCTCAACTCCAGCAGAGATAG
>JAVJIF010034782.1:0-97370 GCA_038442645.1 Agave tequilana | reverse complement strand
AAAGATTTTCTATTTTAGAAAATACATGTTTGATTTTTGGTATTCAAGTTTAACCAAAATCATGTTTAGTGCTTAATGTCAAAAACATAGATATTTCCCATGTTTGTGTAGTGGATCATATCCATACACACTATACTTCAAATGAGTTGAAATATCTTGTTTTTGTATTTGGTGAATTTTGGAAAAACAAGTTTTGAAAAATCAAGTTTGGAAAATACAGTTTTCATTTTTAAGCCAATTTTTCAAATTACAAAATAGTTCAAATCTTTTGTAACATGTCTTGATTCTGTGCAAGCATGTTTGTTTATCAAAGTAAAGTGTTAAAACTATTTTGTAGATTTTTCATGATTTTATGGGATTTTATTTGAGCCAAAAAGACCAAGTTTTTAATCCCTGACCTGGCTTCAGCCGGTCGACCGGGCCGGTCGACCGGGCGACGTGCATAGACTGCACGAGTCTGGCTGGAGGGCCGTCGACCGGACGGTCGACCGTCCAGAGAGCTTTGCTCTCTGGAAAGCCTCGACGGTTGACCGGCAGAGAGGCTGCTCTCTGTTCCAGAGGTTCGGTCGACCGGGCCGGTCGACTGATGGCTCAACGGTCTGAAATATGACAGTTGGCCGGTCGACCGGGCGGTCGACCGACAGTTCTGTCAGGCCTCCAACGGCTAGTTTTTCTAGCCCTATAAATTTGGGGGTTTGGACTTGTTTTTCCTCCAAGATTTCAAGTGGATTTTTCACCAGTTTTCCTAACTCTTTTAAAGATTTTCTCCACTTGTTTTTGAGCAAATATTTCCAATCAAAGGAGAGTTTATCAGAGTGTTTTAAAAGAGATTTTCTTGAGTTTTCCCTCCACCATTCTCATCCTTGTTTTCTCACACAAACCCTGAGCAACCCATGATTATTCATCTTATAGGAGTGTTTTGTAGTGAGAGTTTTTTTTGGTGATCAAAGTGTTTAGATCACCAAGAGATCTTTTCTTGTTCCTTGAGGAGGCAGACGAGTGCGTTCGCGGCTGTTTCGAGTTTGTGTGTGAACTCTTTGTTTGAGGTGCGGCCTCGGCGAGCCGGTGGGCTTGCGGTGTGTACGGACTAGGGAGTCCGAGAGCTTGTAGGTGTTGCGGCACCGAGTGATCCGGTGGGATCGATTATAGTGAAAATCCTTCGTGTGTCGAAGGCGGGGATTTAGAGCAAGTGTGCTCGAACCTCGAAACAAATCCCTTGTGTTTGCGATTGCTCACTCTCTCTCCTTGTCTCTTATTTATATCTTGCATGCTATTACTTGTCTTATCTTTACATGCATGATATACTTGTGTGCTTAATTGTTATACTTGCTTGGGTTTGTTTGCTAACACTTGTATTCAACCAAGGGAGCCAACGCGGCACCCTCAACCCTTATCTAGGGTAATCTAGAGGAGTTAGTTCAGAGCCCTTCACGGGGAATTCGGCTACACTCTTGTGTTATACGTGGTGTTTAGTTTAAAATAGTTTGTTTGGTCATAATAGTTGTTAATTCAACATTATTTGGCATTTAGTGACCATTAGATTAGTCATCACCTATTCACCCCCCCTCTAGGTGATTCTACAACATGGACTTTCTGTTGGCAACGGTCGACCGAAGAAAAGGTCGGTCGACCAGGCCAGTCGACCGACAGGCGAATCTACTTCTTCTGATGGGATTCGAACTTCATTTCTGAAAAGAATCGAATCCAATTGTGATTTTCTAAACCCTAAAACTCTCTGGTTATAAATAAGAGGTAGAGCCCTCATGAATTGTATCTCTCGAGAAACTTGTACTTGATCATTGAATCAATAAGATCTCTCTCCTTATATCCTGAAGACGTAGGCAAATTGCCGAACCTCCTTAAATATTGTGTTTGCTTTCTCTCTTGTTTATTTGTTCTTATTTTTTGGGTACACCTCTAGTACATCTATCTCTGTCAGTAGAGGTTCCTCATTAGTTGTTGTCAAGGCGCGCGCAATAGGGGTATACGGCTTCATTTCTTAGTTGTGAGTTAACATTGTTTATGTGCTCATATTTGTTTAGAATTGTTAATTAAGTTTTAATTTTCGCATTTGATTAGCACATCACCTATTCAATCCCCCCTTTCTAGGTGATTTCACATTTAAGTATTAAACAGCTTGATTTCTCATGATAGGAAGTAGTTTCCTAAAATTACACAAATGTTTGAATCTGAACCATGTGTGATTTGTGAATAATGAGAAATAAATCGAATATAACCCGTATTTTGTTAAGCTTTTGAATTGCAACAGCAAACTGAGAAGAGAATAAGTTTCTCATACCTTGGAAGCTCGCACCCATTTGGCTGCCACCTCCAATTCTGATACCTCGGATCCTTCCTTCCAAACTTCTCGCATGCCAATTGATCTGACAAGAACGCGCACTTCTTCTCCGAGTACAACGGGCATGTCGTGTTGTCATGCACCCACCTGCCTGAAAACAAGTTGCAGATCTCCTCGGACCTCTTTCCTGCCACTGCTGCTAGTTCCTCTGACCAGGTGTTTGCCTTCTTTGCGGTGAGAAAAATTGCTAGGATGACAATAAAGGCCATGAACATGGGAAGGAAGGAATTAAACCGTTTCCTGAGACTCCATTTCCCCGGGAGAACTGACTCTTTTTAGCCATTTCACCTTCCCATCCTCCTCCCTCAGAGGAGGGATCTTCTTTCTATTTGGGCTCATCATGGAGGGCGATTCAGACAACCGAACTTGTTTGGAGTTCATAATTAATGGAGGAGAGAGGCTGGAGAGTCTACTTCATGGGAAAAGTTCGTAGTACCCATTAGCTTTAAGGTATGCATTTGTTTACACAGCTAAAAATTTTTAGTTATGAAGTATTCATGTGCTAAAAACATGTCTAGTTTTTTGTAAATACTATGTGTTTGTTGTTATACTTAGCATTTTACTGATGTTAATAATGGGTCAAAACTGAATTGTGTGCAGCAACATGTGACACCAAGGATCTAATTTAAATTCTAACATTTACTTCACTGACTTTTTGATCAAGGTTGATGCATACAGTAAGGTTTGGGATTTGTTACAAGTTGACAATTGGTAAAACAAATTTCCCCCTTTTCTGGGAGTGACTGTGTGCCCAGTTTTTGGTTGCCTCTAATCTTTACTTACAGTCTTCGCATTTGATCCAACTCCTTATTGCAATATTGGTTTTTGTTTCCTTTTTTTTTTAAAGGAAATTGGTTTTTGTATCTTATACCAGAGGTTTGAGATTTGTTACAAGTTGACAATCGAGTGATGATCTTTATAATGAATTTGATGAACATGTGTAGATGCCACTGTTTTCTTAGTGAATAAGCATTTCAATGAAGTGTTGAGGCCCCAGAGTCCAAAATTTTAGAAGAGAAAATGGCAGTTGGGAAATCATTGTTAAGAAGAGGCAAGTTTATAATTCTATTACAATTGCTGACTAGCTCTAGCTTTTTTTTACAATGATTTATAGTAGAAAAGAGTTGTTCACTGACCGTAGAAGGCTGAAAAAAACTACATTGGAGATCATTCATCGACAGGATACAAAGAGATTGGCCGGATGGAAAGAAAAATTGCTCTCTCTTAGAGGAAGGATCACACTCATAAACGTGATTTTATTTGTTATCTCCATATATTTCTTATCCTTCTTCCCTCTTCTAGATGAATGGAAAAGGAGATTGGCTCCCTGAGGAGAAGGTTGCTTTCGGGGGAGACACAATAGAACTAAGAGCTTTTTATGTGGTAGACTGGAAGCAGGTATGCAAACGCAGGGAGTTCTGTAATTTAGGAGTCATTAACCTATGGGATTTCAATAAAACTCTTCTAGTCAAATGGTGGTGGAAATTATTTGACGAACTGGGCCGTAGATGGGAAACACTCATCGCTCATACTACTGCCCCCTTATGGGATGGTGGTCTGATAGATGCACTAATAGGACTTCCTCATCGCGCCGTTCTTGAAAGGAATGTACTCCGTCAAGAGATCTTCCTTAGGGGAATCACTAAAGAGGTCAAAATGGGAGGGTTGCGAGGTTTTGGCACGACAGATGATGCTCCAACATCCCTTTGGGGCACTGTTTTAAAACTCTTTTCTCGTGCTAGTGACCCTGCGGGACTAGTCCTTGCTAATTGGTCGGGTGTCGGATGGAACATTGGGGTACCTTATCGAACCTACAAGAGAAAACTAGACAACGTGAAACAGCTATGCAACTTCTTCCTGAAATCTTGATATATACAAGCGACGATAGAAACACCCCCCTGTGAGAATGGGACCCTAAAAGGACCTTTTCAGTGAAAAATGCCTATCTCAGACTAAACCACAGGGGATTGTGATGTCGTTTCGCGGAAGTAATATGAAACATAAAGGTGCCTCTCAAAGTCAGGGCCTTCCTCTGGTTAGTCCCAATTGGGTCCTCCTCACTTTGGATAACCTCATGAAAGGAGCTGACAAGGGCCTAACATCTGTGCGTTGTGTGCCAGGGACGAGGAATCAATTAATCATTTATTTCTTCAATGCTTATTCAGTCAGCAGGTCTAGGAAAGTTGACACAATTTATGAAAATTAATATCTCACAACTCTCAACGTGAACATTTTATGGTCCTTTTGGACATATTTTCTTTTAATAAAAGTGTACAGATAGTCTGGGACTTACTGGCGGCAGCGTTTTTTGGGAGATATGGAGGGAGCAAATTAATAGAATTTTAACGGACAATTCAGATCATCCGACCAACTCTACATGCATGCTTGACCTTAATTTTTCACTGGCTGAATCTTCTCTCATGTGTAGCAAGAGAGACGGCGAGACAAGTTCTGGAGCATACTTAGGTCGACGATCCCTCCGACAACTAGTCTGAGGACACAGAGGACAAGGGAAACGACACGGACTTTGACATTGTGTGATCGCTTTACAAGGGAACCTTTCTCTTGTTAACCTGACTTTGGAGCTAGGATGTATTTTGTGTTAGGAAGTCCCCAGTGTTCCTTGGGGCAGTTTGTTTCCTAGTGTTGTTATAGTTTTTGTTCTGTTACACTCGCACATGCGTGTGCATAGAAACTGTTTTATATCAGGAGGTTTTTCTATCTTTTGCAACTCTTTTCAAGAGATGTTTTCATTAACAACTTATTATGAAACGCGGGAGAGCCTATGGGCTTCACTGTTTATTCTATAAAAAAAAGAGTTGTTGAATCTCCAAAATTTTGAGAAACTCTTTGTGCACCTAGAAACAGTTTTAGATTTTCATTGTGTATATATATATATATAGAGAAGAGAGAGAGAGATAGACTAGGATCCATCGGGAAGGATTCTGGCATGCTCAAATACAAACCTACAACATCCAAAAATAAGATCCACTCCTATTGAAGTTGATCTACATTATTTAAAGTATCTATAAATAAAAAATCATGTATTTTTAATACCTTTTATCCATCCATCAGTGACGCAAAATAAATGGGCGAAAATACATATTGTTTAAATCTACATCTTTAGACATACAATTCTTGATCTGATTATTTCATCATGATCTGAAAACTTATAAACCCTCACACACCAATTTTTGTTAGATTTAAAATATTCTACACTGTTAAACTAACTAACTCACTATTTAGGCCGTCCTTTTTTCCCTCCTTGATGCATAGGTGTAATATACCTAATCTAAACTACTGTATTTTTATTCTCTTCAAGTATTTATTTTGATTTACTGAGTATTTTTATTTAATCAAGTTAATTTATTCTCTTGAGATTAATATTGTTGAATATGCAAGTTATTTCAGATAGTATATGACAAATTATTCTTCCATTATTATTTATTGTTATTTCTATTTAGTGTATTATTATTTCTATTATTAAATATGGGAATTTATTTTGTGATAGTAAATGGTAATTGGTTTTATGTTTACATTATTTATCATTAACATTTCTTTTGCCAATTGTAATTATTAATTTATTTCTATTGGTTGTTGATACTATTAGTAGTTACCTCCATTATTATTATTGTTCTTTTTTATGATCATTATTTGTGATTGGTATTACTTATTTATTTTTAATATTTGCATTGATACTAATCATGGTAGTGGTGGTGCTCTCCTTATTTAGCCTCTCACCCTATTTCCATTTACCCATCTGGATTCTTTGCCCATCTACCTGTTTGATTCCTAATCCTACCCATTTACCCTATAGTCCAATTACCTAATTGGATCCGGATCCAGTAGACCCAATACCCATTACACATTTATCCAATTGGATCTAACCCATTAGCATCATAACCTAAACCCAACACCTATTCATCTATTGGACCTCAACCCGTTAGCTTATAACCCATCTACCCGCAAACCCAATACTCTTCCTATAAATATTTCTTAACCTAAACCTAATCTCTATTTCTCCTCCTCATTCAGCCGCCGTACTCATCTCCTCAACCTCCATGGCCGAGTTTGGCCAGCAACTCCACCGGAGACCCCCTTCCCATTGCCGCACCCCCATCAAGCACCTTGGGGTCTTCTCCTCCTTCTCCCCTTACACAGCCACACTGTCAACAAGGAGCACAGCCACGCAAGCCTGAAGCCATGGTCGAATTCTCCATGGCTTTCTCCCTTTTTCTCTCTTTTGGCTGCCGCCCCTATCCACCAGACAGCACCCCATGATCCCTTGGTCACGCCATAGCACCAAGCAATCCAGGCCGCCCCTTTCCTCCAGTAGAGCCCCCTCCATGTACACCTGCGTGGTACAGAGCACCAACCATCCTTGGTGAGATCTCCAGCGCGCGATGCGAAGCACAGGCCATGACAGATCCGCGCAGCAGCAGATCTGGACAGCAGCCTTCTACCCTGCGCAGTCCGACGCGAGCTCTCCTCCCTGGCGTGCACAGCCCTTCGGCGCATCCCCAACAGACCCGGGCAGCCCACGACTACCTCCACGGCCCAGATCTGCAACAGCGGACAGCCCCACGCAAGACGAGTCCAGATTCAACAGCGAATGGCAACATCCAGATCTGGACAGCAGCAGATTCAGAACTGCGCAAGTTCGGGCGAGCTGGTCGTTCTCCCGTCCACGTCAGACCTTCGCCGGAGACCAGCACGGTGACCTTCTCCACTGTCTTGGCCACCCCCCATGTAGTCCGTTGGCCAGGAACCGCACCACAGCGACCACGGCAGCGACTCGCCCGTCGACGCGCACAGCAGATCCAGTTCAGACCAGCAGCACAAGCAGCGGGCGAGCGGCGATTCCAGGCCCTTCCGGCGAGCGCGAGACCTCTAAATTGCAGCCAGGTCTTCCCCAGGACCCTGGCTACCGTCCTATGCAGTCCGACAGCGAAGAGCGGCGCCACGGCGACCTTAACGGCGACTCGCCCGGTAATGCGCAGATTTCCCAATGTGAGTGTTTCTCCTCATCTCTCTCTCATTCTTTAATTTGGAGTAATTGTAAATATTTTTATGTATGTGATAAATCATTTAATGTGTTATATTGCTATGAGTGTGGTGAACTTTTAGTATGGAAGTGGATTTGTCATTTCCCTTATTTTTACATGATGAATGCATGGAATAGGAGATGCACATATATATGACGTTGGAATCCCTTGTTACCACTTGAGTGTTGGACAATTTGTGTATAGACATAATGTAAAACCTATATGTTGTGGGCAGTGTGCATGAGAGAAGCAGTGAGTTCCTTTGGTAGATTGAGAGTATGTGCGGAATTGAATCTGTATCAGGATGCAAGCCAGATTAGTCGACTTGCCCATATTGATAGTCGACTAATACAAGTATTAGTCGACTACCCCTTGACCCTAGTCGACTAGCTTACCTTCCAGAAGAATGGCTGACTCTCTGTTGTTCCCTGTCAGTCGACCTGATACCTTTTATAGTCGACTAATAGGATGACTAGTCGACTGATCCTAACTTGTTAGTCGACTAATATTTCCCTAGTCGACTTGATTGCCCCCTAGTCGACTAGCGCATGTCTGGCTGCTGTATTTAGTTCCCTTATGGATTGTGGTCCTTGCCTTGAGTTATGAGATGATTATAGATGGATGTATGTGACTTCCAGAGATAGATATTGGTAGCAATGATTTGATCTATTAGATCCGAGAGGCATGTATCAGTTAAGTTGCCGAGTATTGGGATATCATGTTTGACCTTAATAGAAGTGTGAACCCTCGAGGATTGGGAATCAGAGCTGTATGTGGAGTGAGAGGACTAGTACTGAATATTGATATATGTTGGAATGGAAATTATATTATATCAGATTGCTCGAGGTGTATTAATACTTGATGATCATGGAACTGTTGGCATTATGAGTTAGTAGTAATGACTTGAATCTATAGTTGTGTATATGAGATTTATTAGATGATATGTCCTTGATATTAAGTATCAGAAGTAGATATTCTATATTGTAACTGTTTGGGGATATACGAGATGTGATCTTACCTTACTAAAGATTAGAGTACTTGACGATTGGATAGTACATGGACTTATTCAGAGTTGGACTGAACTTGAGTTATAGATGGCATTGGAATTACGTTCTTTATAATAGCCTGATCTGCATTATGATAAGATGATACATTTCATGTAGAGGACTTTCCAGCTTGTTATTCTCTCATTGATAATAGCTTTAAGGGATGATTCATTTAGATGTTGATATGGACTTGTCATGATGTTAGATATTGATTACTTTGAGAGATTGAGCTATTGTGTTAGTGATCTATTGATATCAGTAGTGTTGTACTTCAGAGTTATTAGACAGTAGATCATTACTCAACCTGGATATCTTGATTTTCATGAGAAACCTGACTGATTATATCTTACTATATCTACCTGACAACTATCATGTTCATGTTACTGAAATTTGCTGGAAAATATTATTACACGGTAACAACACCCGCATGTTTACTTGTTATACATATTCCTGTTACACCGGTATCCTGTTACTTGACATGTTATACTCCTGTTATACCGGTACCCTGACTTTCACATGTTGATATTGTTACCGTGACACCACTGAGTCATCCTAGAGATTTAAGTAACATGCATATTAAAATCTTGATAAACTAAAACATGATAACAAACAACTTGCACTGGGATTGGGGAGATTGATGGAGGAGACAGCGTCCGTATTTTGGGTGGACTTAGGATTTAGGTTGCGCAGCCGAAAGAGGGTTCCACTGCAGGGTTCCCGTGGGGTGACTGGCACCCCGTCATGTTTCCTGTTATACATGTTATACATGTACCTGTTCCTGTTTACATGTTCCTGACTACCTTGCGGTAGGTCCTGGTTCAGCGCCAGGAGTCTGGGCCGTGGTCCCGGGTATGCACGGGACCCACCTAAAGCATGGACAATGTCTCCAACTGATCAGTTTCAATAATTTATGGCATCGATTGGCATGTGTGGTAGGCGTAGTATGAGATGCGTCTATTACGTGTGACAATTGGTGTTCGCTGACATAATTAATAATAAACTGTTGATGTATTGTGACTGACTGTAATCACCTGATTGTATATCTATATATATCATTATGATAGACTCATGATTGTAACCAGGACCAGACTTATGACCAGACTTGGTTACTAGCTTAGTGACATGTGATAGGTATATATTTTGACATCTGTTGCTTGTTTACTGTTGTGGCATTTGCCTTCTACCTTTATTCATGTTGTTTTCATATATATATACAATTCAGTTATTTATCGTATTGTTTTAGTCTCTTATATCTGCAGTTGCCTGTTATTATTTATGCACATTGTTCTTCTGCACGAGCTCTTTCCCCTTTACACACACACTCACCATGGTCGCGTTCTGACGACCCTGGATTTGCACGTCCAGATATTGGACGATTGTTCTAATGTGCAGGTGTTCGACGAGACTGTACGTCTTGCGAGGAACTGGACGCTCATTCTTCCATTTCTGGTATCCTCATCTCTTTTATATTTTTGCTATCTTTGATTCTACCTTTATCGCTTTCAGCTGCCATCTTCTTGTCATTATTCATCTGCTATCATTATGTAGTCTTATATGTATTATTGCAGTGACCATTGATTATTATGCTTCTGATTTATAGCTTGATCAGGTTACATATAGGCTTAGCGTGTATACGTGGGGTATTTTCCTTACGTATATACGTCGCCGACTCTCGTCGCGCCTCCTTTTCCGCGTATTTTGGGAAGCGGGGCGTGACAGGATTTTCGTGGTATCAGAGCCTAGGTTTTCGACTTGCGATCTTGATCTTTGACTTTTGTATTCGCAAGAGAGACCTAGTTCTTACCGGTAAATTGAAACAAGCTATAGCTATACTGCAATATACATATACTATCCATTATGATATTCAGCCCATTTGGAATTGACCGTCCTTCCTTTGAAAATTCTCATCTTTGATCGTTTGGTATCCTTGATTTCTACTCTATTTTTGAGTGATCTGTATCTTCATCTTCCTTCTTGCCATCTTTCTTGGTTCTATTTCTTGATTTTATCTCTTGGGATTGGGTTACTTCATGCTGAAGCCGGTGGCGTGTATCAGAGTGCGCAGCGGAAGCGTGGTGAAGTCTTGATGCAGTGAGAAGTGGTGTGGAAGCTTCATCTTCTTCCTAATTTGATTTTTATCATTCCCCGCTTTATTGAAATTTCGAGGACGAAATTTTTATTAAGGTGGGTAGAATGTAATATCCCTAATCTAAACTACTGTATTTTTATTCTCTTCAAGTATTTATTTTGATTTACTGAGTATTTTTATTTAATCAAGTTAATTTATTTCTCTTGAGATTAATATTGTTGAATATGCAAGTTATTTTCAGATAGTATATGACAAATTATTCTTCCATTATTATTTATTGTTATTTCTATTTAGTGTATTATTATTTCTATTATTAAATATGGGAATTTATTTTGTGATAGTAAATGGTAATTTGGTTTTATGTTTACATTATTTATCATTAACATTTCTTTTGCCAATTGTAATTATTAATTTATTTCTATTGGTTGTTGATACTATTAGTAGTTACCTCCATTATTATTATTGTTCTTTTATTATGATCATTATTTGTGATTGGTATTACTTATTTATTTTTAATATTTGCATTGATACTAATCATGGTAGTGGTGGTGCTCTCCTTGTTTAGCCTCTCACCCTATTTTCCATTTACCCATCTGGATTCTTTGCCCATCTACCTGTTTGGATTCCTAATCCTACCCATTTACCCTATAGTCCAATTACCTAATTGGATCCGGATCCAGTAGACCCAATACCCATTACACATTTATCCAATTGGATCTAACCCATTAGCATCATAACCTAAACCCAACACCTATTCATCTATTGGACCTCAACCCGTTAGCTTATACCCATCTACCCGCAAACCCAATACTCTTCCTATAAATATTTCTTAACCTAAACCTAATCTCTATTTCTCCTCCTCATTCAGCCGCCGTACTCATCTCCTCAACCTCCATGGCCGAGTTTGGCCAGCAACTCCACCGGAGACCCCCTTCCCATTGCCGCACCCCCATCAAGCACCTTGGGGTCTTCTCCTCCTTCTCCCCTTACACAGCCACACTGTCAACAAGGAGCACAGCCACGCAAGCCTGAAGCCATGGTCGAATTCTCCATGGCTTTCTCCCTTTTTCCTCTCTTTTGGCTGCCGCCCCTATCCACCAGACAGCACCCCATGATCCCCTGGTCACGCCATAGCACCAAGCAATCCAGGCCGCCCCTTTCCTCCAGTAGAGCCCCCTCCATGTACACCTGCGTGGTACAGAGCACCAACCATCCTTGGTGAGATCTCCAGCGCGCGATGCGAAGCACAGGCCATGACAGATCCAGCGGCAGCAGCAGATCTGGACAGCAGCCTTCTACCCTGCGCAGTCCGACAGCGAGCTCTCCTCCCTGGCGTGCACAGCCCTTCGGCGCATCCCCAACAGACCCGGGCAGCCCACGACTACCTCCACGGCCCAGATCTGCAACAGCGGACAGCCCCCACGCAAGACGAGTCCAGATTCAACAGCGAATGGCAACATCCAGATCTGGACAGCAGCAGATTCAGAACTGCGCAAGTTCGGGCGAGCTGGTCGTTCTCCCGATCCACGTCAGACCTTCGCCGGAGACCAGCACGGTGACCTTCTCCACTGTCTTGGCCACCCCCCATGCAGTCCGTTGGCCAGGAACCGCACCACAGCGACCACGGCAGCGACTCGCCCGTCGACGCGCACAGCAGATCCAGTTCAGACCAGCAGCACAAGCAGCGGGCGAGCGGCGATTCCAGGCCCTTCCGGCGAGCGCGAGACCTCCAGATTGCAGCCAGGTCTTCCCCAGGACCCTGGCTACCGTCCTATGCAGTCCGACAGCGAAGAGCGGCGCCACGGCGACCGTAACGGCGACTCGCCCGGTAATGCGCAGATTTCCCAATGTGAGTGTTTCTCCTCATCTCTCTCTCATTCTTTAATTTGGAGTAATTGTAAATATTTTTATGTATGTGATAAATCATTTAATGTGTTATATTGCTATGAGTGTGGTGAACTTTTAGTATGGAAGTGGATTTGTCATTTCCCTTATTTTTACATGATGAATGCATGGAATAGGAGATGCACATATATATGACGTTGGAATCCCTTGTTACCACTTGAGTGTTGGACAATTTGTGTATAGACATAATGTAAAACCTATATGTTGTGGGCAGTGTGCAAGAGAGAAGCAGTGAGTTCCTTTGGTAGATTGAGAGTATGTGCGGAATTGAATCTGTATCAGGATGCAAGCCAGATTAGTCGACTTGCCCATATTGATAGTCGACTAATACAAGTATTAGTCGACTACCCCTTGACCCTAGTCGACTAGCTTACCTTCCAGAAGAATGGCTGACTCTCTGTTGTTCCCTGTCAGTCGACCTGATACCTTTTATAGTCGACTAATAGGATGACTAGTCGACTGATCCTAACTTGTTAGTCGACTAATATTTCCCTAGTCGACTTGATTGCCCCCCTAGTCGACTAGCGCATGTCTGGCTGCTGTATTTAGTTCCCTTATGGATTGTGGTCCTTGCCTTGAGTTATGAGATGATTATAGATGGATGTATGTGACTTCCAGAGATAGATATTGGTAGCAATGATTTGATCTATTAGATCCGAGAGGCATGTATCAGTTAAGTTGCCGAGTATTGGGATATCATGTTTGACCTTAATAGAAGTGTGAACCCTCGAGGATTGGGAATCAGAGCTGTATGTGGAGTGAGAGGACTAGTACTGAATATTGATATATGTTGGAATGGAAATTATATTATATCAGATTGCTCGAGGTGTATTAATACTTGATGATCATGGAACTGTTGGCATTATGAGTTAGTAGTAATGACTTGAATCTATAGTTGTGTATATGAGATTTATTAGATGATATGTCCTTGATGTTAAGTATCAGAAGTAGATATTCTATATTGTAACTGTTTGGGGATATACGAGATGTGATCTTACCTTACTAAAGATTAGAGTACTTGACGATTGGATAGTACATGGACTTATTCAGAGTTGGACTGAACTTGAGTTATAGATGGCATTGGAATTACGTTCTTTATAATAGCCTGATCTGCATTATGATAAGATGATACATTTCATGTAGAGGACTTTCCAGCTTGTTATTCTCTCATTGATAATAGCTTTAAGGGATGATTCATTAGATGTTGATATGGACTTGTCATGATGTTAGATATTGATTACTTTGAGAGATTGAGCTATTGTGTTAGTGATCTATTTGATATCAGTAGTGTTGTACTTCAGAGTTATTAGACAGTAGATCATTACTCAACCTGGATATCTTGATTTTCATGAGAAACCTGACTGATTATATCTTACTATATCTACCTGACAACTATCATGTTCATGTTACTGAAATTTGCTGGGAAAATATTATTACACGGTAACAACACCCGCATGTTTACTTGTTATACATATTCCTGTTACACCGGTATCCTGTTACTTGACATGTTATACTCCTGTTATACCGGTACCCTGACTTTCACATGTTGATATTGTTACCGTGACACCACTGAGTCATCCTAGAGATTTAAGTAACATGCATATTAAAATCTTGATAAACTAAAACATGATAACAAACAACTTGCACTGGATTGGGGAGATTGATGGAGGAGACAGCGTCCGTATTTTGGGTGGACTTAGGATTTAGGTTGCGCAGCCGAAAGAGGGTTCCACTGCAGGGTTCCCGTGGGGTGACTGGCACCCCGTCATGTTTCCTGTTATACATGTTATACATGTACCTGTTCCTGTTTACATGTTCCTGACTACCTTGCGGTAGGTCCTGGTTCAGCGCCAGGAGTCTGGGCCGTGGTCCCGGGTATGCACGGGACCCACCTAAAGCATGGACAATGTCTCCAACTGATCAGTTTCAATAATTTATGGCATCGATTGGCATGTGTGGTAGGCGTAGTATGAGATGCGTCTATTACGTGTGACAATTGGTGTTCGCTGACATAATTATAATAAACTGTTGATGTATGGTGACTGACTGTAATCACCTGATTGTATATCTAATATATCATTATGATAGACTCATGATTGTAACCAGGACCAGACTTATGACCAGACTTGGTTACTAGCTTAGTGACATGTGATAGGTATATATTTTGACATCTGTTGCTTGTTTACTGTTGTGGCATTTGCCTTCTACCTTTATTCATGTTGTTTTCATATATATATACAATTCAGTTATTTATCGTATTGTTTTAGTCTCTTATATCTGCAGTTGCCTGTTATTATTTATGCACATTGTTCTTCTGCACGAGCTCTTTCCCCTTTACACACACACTCACCATGGTCGCGTTCTGACGACCCTGGATTTGCACGTCCAGATATTGGACGATTGTTCTAATGTGCAGGTGTTCGACGAGACTGTACGTCTTGCGAGGAACTGGACGCTCATTCTTCCATTTCTGGTATCCTCATCTCTTTTATATTTTTGCTATCTTTGATTCTACCTTTATCGCTTTCAGCTGCCATCTTCTTGTCATTATTCATCTGCTATCATTGTGTAGTCTTATATGTATTATTGCAGTGACCATTGATTATTATGCTTCTGATTTATAGCTTGATCAGGTTACATATAGGCTTAGCGTGTATACGTGGGGTATTTTCCTTACGTATATACGTCGCCGACTCTCGTCGCGCCTCCTTTTCCGCGTATTTTGGGAAGCGGGGCGTGACAATAGGCAAAAAAAATTTAAATACTTGATTTTTTATTTATAGATACTTAAAATAATGTAGATCAACTTCAACGGGTGGATCTTGTATTCGGATGATGTGTGGTTTTATTTGAGTGGAAAGGATTCAGCCTCGAATACTTCCAGAATGACACAAGTCTATCTCTATATTTATGTATGCATATATAAGAATTGACTACAAGTTAAGGAAATGATAGGGCCATATTGTTGATGTAATACAATCCAACTGTCATGAGGTTCTATAACTGATCTTATATGCCTCTATGGCTACAAGGATCCATTTCTCTGTACCTGATTCTTTCTTTAAGTAGGGATCAGGTTGTAAAAAATAAACACAACAGGGAATCTTTGGATGATCAACATTTCAAGCAAAATTTTAACTCAGAAAAGAGAGAAAAAGAAATGAAGTAGCATTCATAGATCCTCTATAAAGTAAAACCAAACCCTTTCCCTTAAAGATAGTCAAGACCTACTGAATAAAGAATTGATGAAAAGTTGAGTCATTTATTTCTTTCTTTTTACACATTAAGAGTGTTCAACCAAAGTTCAGCCCAACCAGTTGGTACCCTTCTCCATCTAGAATATCATGACAAGAACTCTCTTACCCAGTTCCTATCCTAGCTAAGACCAATGGTGGTTGCTAAATATTATGTATGCTTTTTCTTTTGTATTAATAAAATAATTGAGTCCTTGTTTTAATTTTCATATGTTAAGTTTTAGTTTAAGTGCATTCTTCAACAACAAAATCCTCTTTACTTCCTTAGGAGAATGTCATCATTTCTGAAGTTGGCAATTGTTCAAATTTTGACTTCAATTCTACTTCTTTTCTCAGTCATCACCTCTGTATTACTACTTTCTTTAGTTGATTTTCATTTCTCAACTGAAGTAGTTGGTTTTCTTTTCCCTTAACGTAAAAGATATATTGTTTTATGCCGTAACATGTAAAACATACTACATATCTAAGAAGAGTATAGTTACATTAGAGGCTTGTAGAGATAACCGAAGCACTGTCTTGAATTAGCTTTTTGAAAATCTGCGAGTTAGCTTTGTGACTAAGATTCAGGTCTGCCATCAAAATAAAAACTAAAATTATGAAGTAGTTTGTTTTTCTTTATGTACACACTGAATTGTCTTATGTGATATGTCAGACACAGTTTCATGATTATAATTACACCAGCAGATAGAGATAACTGCAGTAATGTCTTGAGCTAACTTTCTAGTGAGTTAATAATTTTCTGAGAACCAGGAGTAAGATTCAGGTTGCCATCAAAACGAAAAACTATAAATCATGATGTTGTTTATTTTCCCTTACGTAAATCGTCTTATGTAACATGTCAGACATAGTATATGCACAATAAGATTGTAGTTATGTTATAAGATAATAGAGATACTGAAGCAATGTCTTGAGCTAGCTTTCTGAGAATCTGTGAGTTCCATTCCACCACAGTGGTTCAGCCTCTTGCAATTGAGGTCTAGGATCAGAATCCTGCTTGTTGCACCAGGCTACGGCCTTTCATCCCAAAAACTGTAGGGAAATTCAGTAAATTAATGATACGATTACAAAGACTTCATTTGACTTGGTTGGCTGATTTACCACTTTCTAAAACTTAATTTGCTCGATAGATCTTCTTGTCCTTCCAGAATTAAGGTGACCCACACATTTTCAATTTGCTCATTCAAGACTATGAAGACAATCATTTAATTCTGTAAGATTCATCATTTCTTGTCTTACTTAGATCCAAAAAAACATGTATTCTTTGTATTTATTTAGACATAATGTGTGCATATAGAATCTCATTCCAAACATCAGGTACACCTGGAAGGCACCAATGAGTGCAGTCAGAATAGCTACTGGGGTTAGCAAGCTGATCTTCCCCTAGAGTATCCCACTGCTTCCTATATATAGAAGGATGGCCATCCTTTCGATATTCTGACAGTTGCGTAATATTAAGCAATCGGACACTAACACCCTTCATCTTTAGTCCTTCGATTGCATCCTCAACTATCCGAATAAACGCATGATCAGATCCTCTGCCTGTATATCCTTCTTTGGTGATTGGCTCTGTTTCGTTGTAGCAATTTTGGTTGCTTGCCATTCCCCAGTCTTCACCCCTGTCAACAGTATGGGATAATTCAAACATTATGATGTAAATTAGTTTGAATTCTACTTGAACTTGTTTGGAGCCCATTCAAACATGAGATTGTCATTGATGGTTAACTGAATTTTCTCACCAGACATGAGTTGGAGACAAGCTCATAAAGAAAACTTTGGTTTTGATACTGTCAACATGCAATTCAAGCCAATCTGCCCATGTCTTTAGTGCCAGCTCAAAGCCTTCTATCATTTCCACCTCCTGAATATTTCTCTCTCTGTCATCAAATGAACCATACCTACAATAACATTAAACCATCCTTAAACCTTGATAATGTATCACACAAAGTGATCTCAGATACTCTTGATTATTCACCTACACCGAACTATGTCGTTCTTACCAATTTAATTCCAAAAAAATTTTGACTTAGGTATCATTAGATGGTAGCCCATACTTACAGGACCTTCATCTTCAATCTAGGTTTCTTCCACCAGAGGTAAGAGTTGAAAATGAGTATATCAGCATCTGTCCAATGCCTTGCATGCTTCTCAATCGCTCCCGCTCTCATTATCCTATCTGAAATCCTATGGTTCACTGGATCATCACAGTTGGACTCAACTAGCACTGGTGACCAGTAGAAGTCGACCGACACATTGTAGTCCTGCAATTAACCACAACTTCTAATTTGATGTCTATAGAACAAGTTAATCTTTATGCATGATTCAATTTATGATACACAATTGATACATATTGCATACAATTACATGTTGATGAAAATTTATTTTACCTACCTCTGTTCTGAAAGACGTAAGAGATCCATTGGATATGAAGGACTTGTGCTCACTAGCTATAGAAGACTCCAAGAGACAAACCATAGAAACCCATTGATTCCTATTTAGAGAGTCACCAACATACACCATTCTCTTGCCCCTTAGCCTCTCCAGCATCTCACTTGCATCAAACCTGTCTCATTTAACACAATTAACACACTCTATTAGGCGCACTTCTCCTCCTCATTGTTTCACATTGAAATGCATACTTTTTGTTTCTACTAACCTTGGCAGGTTGCATCCATGCGGTTGCCATCTCCACCTCTGATACCGTGTGTCATTCCTCCCATACTTATCGCAGGCGATCTCATCGTTCATGTACGCGCAGTTCAGACCGGAGTACATTGGGTGTGTTGAGTTATCATACACCCATCTTCCTGAAAACACATCGCAAGACGAGTAATCCTTGCGCTGCATCTTGTTGTTCTCCATCCAGTTGGGTCTCTTCACAGTCGACATGACGATAATGATGGCGGCGGCAGCGGCGGCCATGAAGAGGACTACGTGGTTGCTGTGCCATTTCCAGAAGCCCCAGATGGTGGTGTTCTTCTTGCCCATCATCTTTCTCATTCTTCTTAGTTTGTAATGTGAGAGTTGGCTTTGAGTGAAATGAGCCAATGGGATGGTTGGCAATGGGGGAAGTTGAGGTAGATGTTGAGTATGATTGTAAGTCTTTGAGGCCAGAACAACTTGGGGTTAAACTTATTCTTTTTTTGTCTTGGGTGATGGCCGACACTGGGAAACTCCATGTGCCATGTCAGTGGCGTAGCCAAGATTTTAAATTTGAGAGGACACAAAATAACATGCAATAATATCAAAATTGTAAGGACATTTAATACTAAATAATAATGATTTTCTTTCTAAAATACTAGGAGAAAGGGAGGGGTCTCAAACTTGAAATCTCTCAACTAATATTCTATTACATAAAAGTGATTGTTACAGTATGAAACGACACGTCCAACTCCAAAAGTATAACTTGCAAATCAAACTCCTTACATATTAAAGGTAACAAAATCCAATCACCTAAAATAAAAGTGAAATAAAATAACAACAATACCTTACAAACTGCTTCGACGCTTTGACATATTTTGAAACCGTTCCATGATTACATCATTACTAATAGTATCAAAAACATTAGATTCGATATATGTTACCAAACAGTCATTCATCCACTGATCTCCCATGCGGTTGCACAGTTTAGATTTCACAATATTCATAGCAGAAAATACGCTCTCAACATTTGCAGTTGCCACATGTAAAATCAATGCAAACTTTACAAGTTTATAGACAAAAGGATATACCACATTTTTTTCATCTTCATCATCTTCACTGCAAAACCAGCAATCCCTTTAGTTGCAGAAATTTATTTTTTGATCGCACATCATGAATGAATGTATCAAGTTGATTATCAAGAGCCATGACCTCAGTTGTTGAGAAATCATTAGGATAAAACTCAGCAAGACAAAATAACTTCTCCTTATTAAATGCAGCAAAAGAATTACTAGGATTTAAGCATGCTACACAAAGAAGTAACTCAGTGTTCGCCTCAGTAAAGCGATTGTTTAGCTCTTGAAATTGCAAATCTATAACTGCATAAAATAAGTCACACCGATAATGATACAAGCTGGTTAAGCTCTGAGCATTGCGGTGTGATCTCCCTGCGGGTATAAACATATCATCCATGTTAGGGACCTCGATATCATGTTTGACACAGAATGAAGAAATAAGTTCAAGGAAAGAATCCCATCCATCATCTCTCATTTGTTGAAATCGTTGTTTGACTATTTTAACAAGGCCATGGTATTCACAATATCTTGATCTTTTCTTAAAGCGTCAAAGACAACTCATTAGTGATCCCCAACACAATTTTCATCAAATGAATAGAAAATGCAAACTCAAAGGTTCGCATCATTTGTAGAATCAACACAGCTTCTCCTCTCCTTTCAGCACATGATGTTTTCTCTATGCTCTTAAGAGCTACAAACACAGGAGTGTATAAAATAATCAAGTTTAGCATAGTATAATAATGAGAGCTCCAACGCGTATCACCAGCACGTTTAAGCCCCATTTCTTGGTTCAAACCTCTCCCAGTACTGAGTTCACCACTTTCAAGTCCTTTCAGAATCTCATTAGCTTGTGCTTCCCGGAGAATGTCACGACGTTTGGCAGAAGCCCCAATAATATTGCAAATACTTGCAACAATTGTGAACACCACATCCATCTTAGAATTATTTTTAGCAACAGCTACTAGTGCCAACTGAAGCTGGTGTGCAAAACAATGAACATAAAGGGCAGATTTGTTTTCATTCAAGAGAAGAGTTCTAAGTCCATTGAATTGACCCCTCATGTTACTTGCCCCATCATAGCCTTGTCCTCATAATTTTGAGATGCTTAATCTATATGTAGCAAAGATAGCATCAATTGCTTGCTTCAAGGTCGTGGCACTAGTGTCATAAACATGTAAGATTTTAGAAAACGCTCAATCACATGGCCTTTTTTATCCACATAACGCAATACAACTGCCATCTGCTCCTTTGTTGATATATCTTGGGATTCATCAACCAAAATGGCAAAATATTCATTCTCTATGTCATTTACAATAGCATTTCTGGTCTTTGTTGTAGCCGCACACACAATATCCTTCTGAATATCAGGAGATGTCATCTTCTGATTCTCTGGAGCATTTTGCAAAATAACTTTTTCTATCTCCTCACAGTTCTTTGCAAGAACTTGCAAAAGTTCTAAAAAGTTACCTCGGTTTCTAGAATTGCAAGATTCATCATGTCCACGAAAAGCTAATCCTTGCTGCAAAAGATACCGAATAGAATCGATCGAGGCATTCAACCGAGTCCGATATTGAATTCGAGCAAGTTGTGAAGTCTTTAAGATTACACTATCAATGTGTTGGTCTTATCGTAGCAAGTTCTCACACTTCTCCACTGCTAGATTGTGAGAACTGTTAGGGCCTCCAACATGAGCTTTCAATTTCCCTATTGCATGAGCCCAGTTTCTGAATCCTTCAACAATAAATGCATTTCCACCATATTGCTCATGTTGACCTTTGAAGAGATAGCAACATAAACAAAATGCTGCATCTTTTTCGACGCTATACTCCAACCACTTAGGATACAAGTCAAACCATTTTGGATTGAATCGACGGTATTTATTGTTAAATAAAATTTGAAGGTAGTCATCTTTACCCATACGAGGCTGACAAGGACCATTCTGTAAATATGCTCTTCTTTTTTGATCTTACTCTTTAGGAGAAGTGCCTTTATCATAATTGCTTTTCTTAATCCAGAATCTGCTGAAAGTTCTTCTAAATTAGTCTCAATGCGTCTATGTTTTAACGAAGGTTCAGATTCTTTGTCAATTATAAAAGTGTTTGGGCATTTGGGCGCAAGTTGATTAACACTTTCTCCCGTACTTGAACTTTCATTTGGTTTTGATTTTCTTATAAGAAATTTGTCCATTCCTACAAGCATATCATATGTGTTCTCAATTTCATGGTTGTTATCTTGTAATTCAAACATAAGCATGTCATGTAATAATGAAAATATGAAATTTACTATAGATAATCAATCTAACAACTCCAAGAAATAAAAGCGCTTAAATTAGAAGCATGGTACTTACTGTAAACTGTGTCTATAAATTGTAGACTCTTTTCTGCCTCCTAAAAGCAGATCCCTCTGCAAATAAAGTATGCAATGCAACATTAGTTTTCAAATTGCGCACACACTTATGACTTATTTAATCACCATATCAAATTGCACAGATAAATTCCCAATCAAATTAATTTACAAACGCATGAATTCCGAATTCAACAGCACAAGCACATGAATTCCCAATTCCAATAAATCAATTGCAGCATGAATCCCCAATTGCCAATACAAATATACAATAATTATACTCAACTCAAGCATACAAAACATTAAAGCTTCATCCTAGAAATAAACAAAAAGAAGGAAAATACTTGGGATTTGGTGTTGATTGAGGAATGGCATTTGATATTTGGGATGAAATTGGAAAAATTATTGTTGTGGCTTGCGGTCTTGCAGTGGACAAGCCGAGTGTAATTAGGAAAATATTTACCTTAATTAGCATAAAAAGAACATTAAAGCTTCAGAAGAATTGGAAGAAGATATTTACCTTAATTAGGAATAAAAAGAATTGTTCTTGTGGCTTGCGGTCTTGCAGTGGACAAGCCAAGTGTAATTAGGAAATATTTACCTTAATTAACATAAAAAGAACATTAAATTGGAAGAAAAATATTAAAGCTTCATCCTCAATTAGCATAAAAAGAACAAACTGAAATAATGCAAATATTTACCTTAATTGGAGATTTGGGAAAGAACTTCGAGTCTTCGACCAGTGGACAACCGCGAACGAGATCGAAAATCCTAGCCCTGGGGCCTGGTCGCTTGGATTTCAAGTGAAAACGAGATCAAAAAAATAGGAAACGTTGTTTGGCTTTAACCCTCTCAGCCTTTTCTAGGTTATTTATAGGCGGTTAGTAATAGCAGGCTTTTTCCTTGTGGGCCCGGGGGGCACGTGCCACCCCCTGGCTCCGCCATTGTGCCATGTGCTTTGTATTTAATTCCATGGTTACCAGTTGTGTAGTATTGTATACATATTAACCTAGCTGGTCAGTGTGAATATAATTGTTACTGTCTATCTTGATCCAGATACACATCACAAGTTTCAAATAGACAACAAATGTGTTTTTGTGTGTGTGTGTTAGCACTTTTACTCAATTGGTTGGAAAGGGATTGCAGCATAATTAAACTTCAGAGTGGTTAGAAATTAGACAAAAGAAGATTTGTGACAAAGTCAAAAGTAAAATAAATTTCATGAATTACTGATCGGGGCGAAACTAGCACTCAAAAAATGTGTGTATTATGAAATCAATGAAAAGCTCGTATGGGCTAATGTTCCCTCGATACTTTCATTATAGCATTGGCTCAACGGGTCGAATCCACAGGGACGGGAGGCGATAGAAGCATTAACAGTTTTTATTCACGTCATATGTTAACAAGTCTTCTTTGTTAAAAGAATTAGAAAAAGAAAGTGAAAAGAAAAGAAAAGGAAATCAAGCATGTGGTAGGCGAGGTGAGCGATGAAAACGACGAAGAAAACAAAGAGAAGTGTGGCTTGGAAAACAAAATAGAAAAGAAGATGAAACAACGTTGAACAAAGAAGGTGGTGAAAGCAACGATGAAAATGATAAAAAGAATTACTTTTTAAAATAAGATAAAAGAAAGCTCATGGCTACTAACTACTAAGTGATCCACTAACCATGCTAACCTCTTAGTGATAGTTGCCTCACATGGATCCTTGGCCATCACTAATCCTTGGCTTCAAGAGACGATACAAAGTATGGCAAATAAGATGGTTCATCAGATTCAAACTTGCATCAAGAGCAAGCTAATACAAATATTAGATCATCAAACCATTAGAAGTAAGCATGAAATAAGAGAGAGTTAGCTTGGTTAGCAAGTTAGCAAGTTAGATGTTAGAACCCATCATCATGCGCCATCAGTGGCTCTTGCAAGAGCAAGGCCTTGTGAGGCTATTAGATTCATGTGGATTATCAAGTAAGTGGTTAGATGGTTAGTGGTTAGTAGTTAGATTGCCATGAGAAGAAGAAAAGTTAGCCAAGCAATATGTAGAAGATGGAGGAGATTACATTGGAGAAGAAATGAGGCACCTTTACATAGATTGTCACCATCTATTACATCAATCCCTCTCTATCTCTCTGAATCTCTCAGCCCTAATACATGAGCTAAAAGAAAAGAAAATATAAAAGGAAAGAAATGAAGAATACCTACCTATACTATCCTAAAAAATAGAAACCCTAATCTAAAAATAAAAACTGCTTCATTCTGGGCCTCTGCAGGGGTTTATATAGGCATAAGAAGTATCTAGAAAACGAGACGGGGCCACGCGTCGAACATCGACGCGTGGCTCCACCCAATTGCCGCGGAAACGCGGCAATACCAGGCACTTAAGTCCCTGGTATTTGGCAGGAAGTCCCCTCGCTTCGAGAATAATCCTGGTATATCCCAATTCTGGTAATTTCACCCGAATATTCGTCTGACGTGCGCAAGAGTCTAGGTTCGACATATCTTCTAGATGATCCCTTGCTTGGCCTCCAAGTAATGCAGATTTAATTACCCTAAAAGGGAATTAATTAAGCTTTTATTACTTCTTTGCCCTTAAACTCTTGATTTACCTGCAAGAGAGACCAAATACGGTTTAGACCGATATTTTATTCATAAATCGGTAGGAAAATGCGATATAATAATGCATAATTGTAGACTAATAACACCCCCACACTTATCTTTTGCTCGTCACGCGTAAAACAAGAAAAGAAGAACTATAGTACAAATGTTATTACACCACTTTCGCAGGTGACGCGATTGCACTGAGCATGTGCAACAAGCCGTTAAACCCTTAGGTTACCCTAGAGGAGGAGTTTGATCTCCTGAGGGTTTTTCAGCAGATTGCACCCACAAAATCCATAAAGAAAGAAGACAAATGTTAGTATTTTGAAAATGCATTTTGAAAGAGAGACAAGTTTATGAAATATTTTTGCAAAAATATAAGCGATCTAAGGTCATAAGTCCACCAAAAATTAATCTTCCTTAAACTTAGTCTCTATGCAAGATCTTGTCTTCAATTAAGGTAAGAATTCAAAATTGGATTGAATATTTTATCTTTCATAAAACCTAGATAATATGCACTTTGTGACAGTAAAGATTTCTGGGATTTCAACTCTAACCATCAAGCCATTTATTTTTTATATATATATTTTTCTTTTTCTTCTTCTTTTTTTCTTCTTCCCTTAGTTTTCTTAGGCTTTCTAGTTCACCCATGTAGCGAGCCTTTAACCGATGACTCCCAAACCAGAAGGTCCTAGGGCACCAGATGAGAAAAGATCCCTCGGGTTTAAGGACTCGAGTAAACAAGGCCACAAAACTAAGGGGGATTATTTATTTCTTTTGATCACCGTTAGGCGTGAATAATCATGCTTCTTGAGGCATAATTATCCAGCTTAATGAGTGATTTTATATATTTTTTTTTCTTTATATATATATTTTTATTATTTATTTTATGGCATTTTAGGTCTTTGTATCCATCTCAAAAATTGTGTAAGTGTGAAGTGCATACTATCTAAGGCAAAAAATTTAAGATAAAATTATCTCCCTAATCTTTTATACTTAACCTATAATTTTAAATAAGATCCATTATTTCGACTAGGTTTAAGATGTCATAATTGAGGTTTTCTTAGTTTCTAAGATCATCTTAATTTTCTTTAAAATAGATCAAAACTTTGTCTCTTTTTTTTAAAAAGTTTTTAAAGAAAAAGAAAATTCCTATACAAAAGGGAAAATTTCTAAAAGTATCCTAAAAAAGTGTAAAAGAAAGAAAATCTAAAAACTCTATGTTAGTAAACCCTCCCCCACACTTATCTCATGCATTGTCCTCAATGCATCGTGATGTATGTATGCATGAAATAAATAGAGAGGGAAGAAAAAATCACCTCAAGGTGGCGGTTCCGGTGGCGGTCTGATTGGTCCACGAAATGCGGCCCAATTCAATGTGCGTGGAGTCTGGAGGAACCCACCAGAGACCTCTATAATACAACCCACTAGAAAGATGTATATACTTATGATTTTTATTAAAAGTTTTACCCTATCTAATTTCCAAATTTTCAAAATAATTTCAAAGTTAAATTTATCAAAACCCTTGTCCTAGAATGGAATGATTGATTTAGACTCAGGAAGTATAGGAACTAATACTGACTCAAGTTAAGCAAAGGTTCGGGAGTCGAGATTGGTTCAGGAAGTGGGTCCAAATCAAGAAGTTGAAACTCAGTTCACATTCATTTCCCCATGATGGCATTTGACTATCTAAAATTGGTGATTCAAGTTCAAGAATGACAGGTATGGTAATCAAAACTGACTCTAAAATGTTGCTCAAATTGGGTAACAAAACAAGAGTCAATATTGATTCAGGAATTTGAACTGGATCACAAATTTGAGGATCAAAGTCACATTCCTCATTGAGTTCAATTTCAGAAAAATGAGAACTGACCAATTTATCAATGGGAATTTCAAAAGTATGAAATTGGTCAAGTTCAATATGATCATCATAAAAGATTAGTGATTCAATTTCACAATGGACTGGTACAGGATCCAATACTGACTCGGGCAAAGGCCTGAATTCAGGTAAAAACACCTCAGTCAATATTGAATCAGGAAGTGAAATTGAATTATCAAGTGGAAGCTCAGGATCATATTCATGCTCAAGTTCAATTTTAGAAAAAGGATAGCTCGTCAAAATGTCAATGAGATCTTTAACATTTGAAGTTTGGACAAGTTCAGATGGGTGTGCTGAAATTGAATCTTGATTTTCAAAACAACATGATTCTTTGGCTCTAACAGAATGTTTAGTGACATCAGAAATGGTCAAACGATGAGAATGAAGACTTTTGACCATCATATTTATATCATGATTACGAGCCATTTGAGCTTGAGTCATGATTTCAAGCATCTTTTCATAGTTAATTGGTTCATCGTTTTGTTGCGACTGGGCCTGAAAAGATGATGATTTGTTTTGAAAATTGTGGTGAAATCGTGAATCCATCAGATTTGATTATTGTTCGGACTCACGCAAGAATTCCTTACTCGTTCCCCAGGCAGATGGTTGTTCATTATACGGAGGTGGAACTGAGTAAGACTCTTGAAAATATTATGGAATTGGAGAGGCCATCCTTTTCTGAAGTAGTCGCTCGACCTCTTGTAAATTGGCTTCTATACTCTTTCTTAACTCTGATTTTTCTTCAATGGGAGGTCAAGAAAAAGGAGTATATGAAGCGAAATCGGGGAAGGAATATTGCGTAAATTGTGGACAAGGTGGACATGGGGGAAAAGGAGGTTGAAAATTAAACTCGGGGGAGGTGAATCCCCATTGACTCTGTGACGAGTTGAAATTATTTGGAAATTATAGTCATAAGAATGTGGGTATGGGTTGTATTGATTTGGATAAGTCCAATCCGGTGTATTTGGTTGGTGCATATTGTAAAAAGCCTGGTTGGAATTATCTGAATCAAATGGGGTCGGGTGAAATATGGATTCATATTCGGATTGAAAGAATTGTTATTGTTGAATTCCATTTTACAAACAATCACAAACAAAAAAGAAAAATCAAACAACAAACAGAAAGAAAAGAAAAATCAAAACTAAGCCTATAGTAAGGTTGACCTAGACCTAGACGACTCCTAACTGGTCGATTACCCGGGGGAGATTGTTGCTTGAATCCGACCACAAGCTAATCGGCCAGATAGGGGCAAAATACTGTGGGAGGTATCCGTGCGTAAGCAACGGGCCTTAATTACGCCAAACCACGGTATCTTCGAGGCGTAACCTCTTAATCCCCAACCTTAGACACCGATTTCACAAGAGTAAGATTCAAAACAAGTTCCACCCTCGGTCAATCTCTTAATAAGTCCGAGATGTCCCTAGGGGCCAACATCTATAAAATTTTATTAGGGCTTGGGTTGTGTGAGTGGGGAGGTGATTTTTGGGCTAAGGAAGGATGATGAAATCCCACCTTATCTTGTTTGGGTTTTGCCCTTAAGTTCAATTCGTGCAAGTGTGCAATATAGACAAGAATATAACACAAAGCGATAAATCACCCACGTGTTTGTCCTATGCTATATGCAATGTCATATGTACACCTCCATCCAGATCACAACAACAGAACAAAATACAGTATATTAGAATTCAATTGACACGTGCCTAAATGCAAATGTCTAAATCGTTTTAAAAGCATCCAAATACCGTATTTTAGTTCTTTAGTTTATTATGGTGTGTAGGCAATCAAAGCAGGAAAGTAATAGTACAATCCACTAGCTATTACAATTCACACATCCCAGTACAACAAGATACACAATGATTACAAAATGGCCGCATTTTCGCGGCAAACGTCGCGTTTGCGCGGCGGTTCTTTAGAAGCTGGGGCCCTGCTTTTAAGAGCAGGGAGATATAAAGCTAGTTTATGTTCTGCAATGTTAAGATCCTATAAAGAATGTTCTGCACACCAAAATAGAGAAGAAAATGTAAACAAAAACGTGAAATCAAAACCATTCCCGTTCCCCGGCAACGGCGCCAAAAATTTGATCGATCGGAGCGAAATTAGCACTCAAAAAATGTGTGTATTATGAAATCAATGAAAAGCTCGTATGTGCGAATGTTCCCTCGATACTTCCGTTATGGCATTGGCTCAACAGGTCGAATCCACAGGGACGGGAGGCGATAGAAGCATTAACAGTTTTTATTCACGTCGTATGTTAACAAGTCTTCTTTGTTAAAAGAATTAGAAAAAGAAAGTGAAAAGAAAAGAAAAGAAAATCAAGCATGTGGTAGGCGAGGAGAGCGATGAAAACGGCGAAGAAAACAAAAGAGAAGTGTGGCTTGGAAAACAAAATAGAAAAGAAGATGAAACAACGTTGAACAAAGAAGGTGGTGAAAACAATGATGAAAATGATAAAAAGAATTGCTTTTTAAAACAAGATAAAAGAAAGCTCATGGCTACTAACTACTAAGTGATCCACTAACCATGCTAACTTCTTAGTGATAGTTGCCTCACATGGATCCTTGGCCATCACTAATCCTTGGCTTCAAGAGACGATACAAAGCATGGCAAATAAGATAGTTCTTCACATTCAAACTTGCATCAAGAGCAAGATAATACAAACATTAGATCATCAAACTATTAGAAGCAAACATGAAATGAGAGAGAGTTAGCTTGGTTAGCAAGTTAGCAAGTTAGATGTTAGAACCCATCATCATAAGCCATCAATGGCTCTTGCAAGAGCAAGGCCTTGTGAGGCTATTAGATTCATGTGGATTATCAAGTAAGTGGTTAGATGGTTAGTAGTTAGTAGTTAGATTACCATGAAAGAAGAAAAGTTGCCAAGCAACATGTAGAAGATGGAGGAGATTACATTGGAAAAAAGGAGGCACCTTTATATAGATTATCACCATCAATTATATCAATCCTTCTCTATCTCTCTCTGAATCTCTAAACCCTAATACATGAGCTAAAAAGAAAAGAAAATACAAAGGAAAGAAATGAAGAACACCTACCTATACTACCCTAAAACATAGAAACCCTAGCCTAAAAATGAAAACTGCTTCGTTCTGGGCCTCTGCAGGGGTTTATATAGGCATAGGAAGCATCTAGAGGACGAGACGGGGCCACGCGTCGAAAATCGACGCGTGGCTCCACCCAATTGCCGTGGAAACGCGGCAATTGCCATGGATCCGTAGCAATACCAGGGACTTAAGTCCCTGATTTTTGGCAGGAAGTTCCCGTCACTTCGAGAATAATCCTGGTATATCCCAATTCTGGTAATTTCACCCAATATTCGTCTGACGTGCGCAAGAGTCTAGGTTCGACGTATCTTCTAGATGATCCCTTGCTTGGCCTCCAAGTAATGGGATTTAATTACCCTAAAAGGAAATTAATTGAGCTCTTATTACTTCTTTGCCCTTAAACTCTTGATTTACCTGCAAGAGAGACAAAACACAGTTTAGACCGACATTTTATTCATAAATTGGTGGAAAATGCGATATAATAATGCATAATTGTAGACTAATCAATTACTTCATAAAGTTAATACATGCCTATAGTTAGATGCAAGATCACCTGTTGGCCCAAAGGGTTACACTCTCCATTTGTTTAGAGTTTTGATGATAACAAAACAAATAAGTGCTATTTGGTACTAATTAGTTTGTTTAGATGAGTTTCAGGTTAAGTACCATATTTGGAGTCCATTGCTTAGCTATTGCAAGAATTTTTAGGTTCATGAAGCAAAGAAGGCTTTTTGCACATCAAGGAAGGAACATAGAAGAGAAGGCTCTAGCAAGGCATCACATGGCTCAAGACTTCAAGATTGCTCAAGATAATTTGTTAGATTTGTTTTTAGTTTAGAATTTTGTTAAAGAATAGTGAATAGGTTTGAAGCTCTTTCACACACGTTTTTGTGCACATCTTGTTTCCTAACATAAATAGTTTATATACAATCTTCAACCTACAAACTTATTTTGGTATTGGAATTTATGACAAAAACTTTGATATACATATGTTTCATGAATATAGGATTATGCTTCAAATGTTTAAATATCATGTTTTTGTATTTGGAAGAAGTTTTGGACAAAATGTATTTTCTAGTCAAAATCCAAGGTTTAGAAAATACAGTTTTTGGTTTTTGGTAAAAATGATAAGAGTCAAAAATAGTTCATATTGATTGATATTTGAGCTAAACTTTTTACCACATGTTTATATATCAATGCAAAATGATAAAACTATTTTTGGTGATTTTTATGAGTATTAAAAGATTTTTTATAATATTTTTAAAATTGTTTTTCTGTCCATTCCAGACTTCATGCAGTCGACTAGTTTTCTGACTAGTCAACTTGGCTAGAAGTCGGTCGACCGGGTCGGTCGACCGACGTGCACAAATCTGTGCACGTTTGGAAGTCTTTGGACGGTCGACCGTCCCGGTCGACCGGTCTGAGAGCAGAGCTCTCTGTTTGTTTCGGTCGACCGGGCCGGTCGACCGTAGCCTGCAACGGCTATATTCCTTTGTACTAGCGGTCGACCGGGCCGGTCGACCGGACTAGCCGTTTGAACAGTAACGGCTAGTTTTCTGAGCAGATTTATTTTTGTCCTTTTCTCACTTAAGTGTGTTTAAGTGACATGTTTTGGATTTAATACATTCTTATGAGATTTGGCAACACTTATTGGTCACACACGAAGGGACTTCACAAGTCAAGAGAGCTAAGTTAGATCTCTTGAGGTCCCAATATGAGTCTTTTAAAATGTTTGATGATGAATCTATAGATTGTATGATTACTCGATTTACTAAAATCACCAATGGTCTTTCTTCTTTAGGTGATGATATCTCCAATGATCAAAAGGTGCGGAAAGTGATTCGGGCTCTTCCTACATCATGGGAGATCAAGGCCACCACCCTAAAAGAATTGAATGACAAGGATGAGATGGACCTCATTAGTCTCATTGGGAACCTAAAAACCCATGAGATGGAAAAGAAAGCAAGAGAAGAGGCCGCCCCATTAAAGAAGAAATCCTTAGCCTTTAAGTCTTCATCCACTCTTGAAGACGATGAAGAAGATGAAGAAGAAGATGAGGAGCTATCACTACTTGTTCGCAATGTGAAGAAGGTACCGGAGGAACAAGCTCAACTTCCGAAAGAAATTTGAAGGCAAAGAGGAGAGGAAAATCATATGCTACAATTGCCGAAAGCCCGGACACATCATGGCGGATTGCCCGGATTTCAAGAAGAAGATGACCTCCTCCTTCAAGCCAAAGAAATCGGAAGAAAAGAAAGCGTACAAGGCAACTTGGGATTCGAAAAGCGAGTCCGAGGAAGAGGCGGATGTAGCGAATATGTGTTTCATGGCAAACACACCAAAGGTAACCCCTCAACCTCTTGATGATGAAGATGATGAATTAAGTAAGGAAGTTCTTGCTCATGCCTTTGTTGAACTTTCTGAAACTTATGACAATAGAAGATTGAATGTTATAAATTGCAAAAAGAAGTTGCATTTCTCAAAAATCAACTTGCTATGGTTTCTAAAGAAAAGGATGATATTTCTTCTAATCTTATTTCTATTCAAAATGAGTTTAATGCCTACAAGGTTTCTTGTAAAGGAAAATCTCCTATTGTTGATGAAAAAGAAATTTCCTCTCTAAAAACTAAAATGGTTGATTTTGAAAAAGTTTTAAAAGATTGTGCTTTAACACTAAGAAACTTGAAGAAAAGTTTTCCAAAAAGCACACCTCTCATGCTAAAATTCACATGCTCACACTACACATGCTAAATCTTTTCATGCTCACAACTCTCATACTCACAAATCACACACTCATTATGCTTTCAAATATGGTAGAGTTGAAAAAATACCTAGAGGGGGGGGTGAATAGGTGTAAGTGCTAATCTAAGAAACTAAATGCAAACTATGTGCGCTAAATGCGGAAGCTAATGCAAATCTTGCAACACACTTAATACAATCCACCAAGTGTAGCCGAATTCCCCTTGCGAGGCTCTGGACTAACTCCTCTTGATTCCCCTAGATATGGGTTGAGGCGCTATGTGAAGCTCTTGTTGGATGAGTATAAGTGATGCACACACACAAGCAAGCCAAGCATATAATAGATATGACAATGAGAGATGCAAGGCACAACACAAGCAATATATGATATGGCAATATGAATTATGCACAACACAAGCAAATATGGTATGATATGAAGTATGATGCTTTGCACAAAGTAAATGAGAGAGAGTTAGAGAGACAATGGGAGTAATTGCAAACAACGAGATTTGTTTCGAGGTTCGAGCACCTTGCTCTACATCCCCGCCTACACCACCGTGTAGGATTTCCACTAACTCAACTCCCACCGAGGGAACCTCTACCGAAGAGGATTTCTTACAACTCTAGGAGTACCAAACTCCTCTCTCAACAACAACCTCCTCACAACCGAGGGGTTAGGCCCGTAGCCAATACAACAACCAATCCACACACCTCTACCGAAGAGGCTCACAACCAAACTCCACCTCTACCTAAGAGGGAGCAAACCAATAACCCAATACAACAATCTCCACCTCTACCAAAGAGGGAGAAACTCAAGAAATCAAGGGTTTACAACAAGTGGTATATTTCAACACAAACCTCTTTCCTTTTTCTTTTTCCACAAAAACAAGATCCTAATAGTTTAGGATAGAAGATATAGCTCAAGTGTGGAATCAAAGTGTTTTTGGAAACAAGCAACAAAGAAAAACTACTTGGGAAATCTCTTGTATATGATAGAAAATGAAATACCAAATCAAAATCCCAAAACCTAGTTTTCTTTGATTTTCCAAAAACCCAAAACAAATAAAGATGAGAAGTTTTTAAAGCCCACAAACTCTTTTTAAAACTCTTTTAAACACCTCAGAAAACCAGTATTTTTTCTCTTGAAAAACTTGGCCAAAATCCCCAAAGAGATGGAGTTTATATAGGCCAAACAGAAAACTAGCCGTTAGAGCTGAGCTGGCAGCTCTGACAGGCGTCGGTCGACCGGCCCGGTCGACCGCCAACGGTCAGAAAAGTGACCGTTGGGCACTAGCGGTCGACCGGCCCGGTCGACCGAAACATCCTGAGAGTTGAACTCTCAACTCGGTCGACCGGTCCGGTCGATCGACTACAATGTGTAGCCAGCGTGCACGTCTGTGCACATCGGTCGACCGACCCGGTCGACCGGCCACTTGGTGCGGTCGACCGGTCCGGTCGACCGAACTGGCCTGGCAGGCACAGTGCAGAACTGCACAGATACGGGATTTGAAAATAGGTCTTTTCACTCAATAAAAATCCCATAAATTCACAGTAAATCCACTAAATAGTTTTAATCACAATAAAACTGTTTTTCTAAAAATATGTTTTTCTAAAACTTGTTTTTCCATAACTTCACAAAATACAAAAACAAGATATTTTGAACTTATTAAAGCATAGTGTGTATGGATATGATCCACTACACAATCATAATGAAATATCTATGTTTTTGATATCTAGCATATAACAAGGTTTTGGTTTAAAGGATATGCATGATAGAAATACCAAAAACCAACTCTTGTATTTTTATCATAAACAAACTTGTATTTTATCATACTAGATTTTTCCAAAACATGAATAGGATAGTCAAAATAAGTTTGTCTATAAGTTAAGCATGTATGTATAAATAGAAAACATCTACTATACATATAAATCTTGAAAACTTGTTTTGATCAAACTATTCATGGAAACCAAATATCAAAACATAAAACGTGTGTGTTTGTGCACTTGAACATATCAACTATACTAAGCTTTACAAATGGATCTAAAACTCATAATCTAAACTAGGATACCTAAGTCTTCTTGACGATCTTCATCTCCAAGTAGACTCGGTCCAAACTCCGTGATTCTCCAAGTGCAAAGGTAAGATCTTTAAGCTTTGGCACCGGAATCATCATGAATAGCTTCTAATCATCTTGTTGAAGCTAATCACTAACTAATATCCTGTTAATGATCTGAAACTTAGAAACACAAGAATATTAGTAAACATAACTACATGAGTTGATCATCATCAAAACTAGAGTGGAAGGCCATTGGGCCAACAATCTCCCCCTTTTTGATGATGACAAAACTCATGGAGTTATATATGCATGGATTAAAGTTAAGCTTCAAAGAAGATCCCCCTTAACTCATGCATAGGATAAACAATAAATATATGCAATGAATATTAAACATGAAACATGCATATGCATAAACAATAAATGGTTCTAGATATCAAATGGAATATTCAAAACAAAATAAGCTCTAGATACCAATTACAAAGCAAACTCTATAAATCAATTAAACTTATATTCTTGAGATTAAAACATAATATATGCATAAACATAAGCATGCATATAAAACTTCATAAATCTTTCTCCCCCTTTTGTCAATCATCAACAAAGGGGTAATCAAAACCATAAATAAAACGAGGGGTAAAAATCTTTCTTCCCCTTTATGTCAAACAAAACAATAAAAGACAATGTTCTCCCCCTTTTTGTCTAAAACAAAAACAAAATCAATAAGGGGTGACTACAAACATGATATCAATTAAAAATATGTCAATGAAGCATCTTGATACCAATAACAAGAATCAATATATGTTATATGCTATATACATTCATGAAGAGGAAGACGCTAAGTTAGCTTCCCTACACATATACATTACATGAAGAAAGGATGACAAGCCCCAATTCACATAACACATATTATGTAATGCATAAGAGGAGATGTGAAGCTCCCCCTACACACGTATATCATATAAAGAAGAGTTGTCAAGCTCCTCAATTTATAATATACTCAACATGAATCTATATGTAAGAGAGATGTTAAGCTCTCCTTGCATATAGGAAATACAAATCAAAACTTTGAATATTTTCTTTAAACAACATTTTGAGATACCAATTGTAATTAAACATAACAAATTATCAATTGTAAAACAACATAACAAATTTTGAATGTCTAAACACAAATTTTGATACCAATTGTAAGAATATATTTCATTTTGATGTTGATATCATATGTTCAAAATAACAACTTTTAATCATAAAGAGTGGGAGTACAAATACCAATTGAAGTACAAAATCAAATTTTCTCCCCCTTTATGAAAAACAAACTAAAGACATGCATAGTCTTGATAACAATTAAAAGTAATCAATTTAAACAAAATTGAAACTCAAGCACTAGCATAAACACAAACATATATATGTATGAAAGATAGATACCAATAGAAATTGATATACTTGGAATTTAAAGCATACATACATACAAACCATATATGAGTATACAAGAAGATCAAAATGATACCAATTGAAAGAGTTCAATGATACCAATTGACATAACAATAAGTTCAAGTGTATACATCATATTATCTACCACCCAATCATAATTCAAGTTTTTAAAGATTTTCAATTTAGGGCATACATGAACATGATCTCCCATCCTACCGCCCTTAAGGGTAGGGGTTTTCAAAGATAGATTTGAAAATGTAGTTTTGTTTGAAATCACTACCAAAATGAAGATCACCGCAACTAGTTAAATGGAAAACTTGTTAACTAGCACGAAATCCTTCAAGTAAGGAATAAAACAAAAATGAAATTCACATGATAATCATCACTCTAACCAATAAAGCATACCTCATGAGAAACAAAACATGAGCAATAGATATGAGTGTACAAATAATATGTGAAGATCATAGTCATGAAAATATTTCATTAAGCTAATTATTCCTTAAAACATAATTCCATCAAAAACATGAAAAGTCATATAAAAACTCCTTAATTAATCTTCAAGGCATATGTATGTCTAATACAAGCTAAAATATACATACATATCCAAAACATAACGAGTCCACAAAATATATGCATGAAAGCACGTGGCTCAAAAGATGTATATGTATAAGATTAGTTTGAACTAGATAGACATATACATGAAGTTTAACATAAATACATGAAACATGAAAAACTAAATTTTCATCTAAAAACCAATTTCATTTCAAGGTATATGTATGAATTGTCAACACAATAATTATACATACATATCCCTAAACACAATTGAGTCCATATATATATATTTGCATGAAAGGCAAATGACTCAAGGGGTATACATGTATATCTTAAAGTTTGGCAATACAAACATATACATGAAGTGAAATACACAATCATAAAACACATTCAAAAATGAGAATACAAGTATAAGATGTATGAATCATCAAAACTTGACTATACTAGCACATCTAATGGGTTCAAATAAGCATTCAAGCTCAACATATATAGATTTATTTGTGGCCCACTATATGCACAAGTATATACCTAGTCTTAATGAAGACTAACACTTAAACAAATATTCAAGACATGAAGCATCAAACACAATATAAAATCATCATGATAAAACTAAAACATGATTACTATGTAAATTCACATGTATTAGATTCATGATGTACATTATAGCTTAAACATAAGTGAGAACACTAAGTGTGGGATCATATAAGCATGTGTGTCTCAAATACTATACATGTATGTCAAGGATCTAATAAACATGGAATGAACATACTAATCCAATGACAATAAACATGCTATAAACTATGAACATGAAAAGCATGTAAACAATAAATGGGAGTAAAGGATTGTTACCAAAAACGAAGAAGCAACTCTCCTTGTCTCCAAATATGGTGGTCATCTCCACCAAATCTTCCCTTGAAAGTGATGCATCCATTTGATTTTCATGAAGTCCGGAACGCATCCACTCCAAGGTGCTATCACTCTCACGTCATGTGAGAGCCCACACCTACATCAAAAATAATAGGAGGGGTGGTCTTTGGTACCCATACTCTTTTGGGTCCATGGGGGTTAGTCTCATTTCTGACCCAAACAAATTTCTTTGCTAAATTAGGAGTATGTAATCTATCATAGCAAAATCTAGCAAGGTGGCCCTTACGTCCACAATGTGTACAAGTGTACACATGAGCATACATGTGTTGATGGTGTCCGTGTGGAGCATGTGTATGCCGTGTAGGGTGTGCATGAAAAGATGGAACTTGTTTCTTCCGAACCAAGGATTCCAAGCGTGTATGGTTCTTAGCACATTGGCTCATAGTGGAGCCCAAACAATCTACCTTCTTCTTAAGCATGGATATATCATTATTAATCTTAGAAGAAGAGGTACATGCATTAGGTAGACTAGATGAAGAAGCTATACTAGCATGGCAAACATGTGCATCAATTTTATTTTTCAAAACCATATTCTTATCTAAGCAAGCATTCAACTCATTTGAAATAGAAATAATTTTATTTTTCAAATCAACATTCTCTTTAAAACAAAATCTACTTTGAAGACAAGTTCTCATTTTCTTCAAAGTGTTTCACAATCATTTTTAGATTTTAAAAAATTATTTTCTTTTAATGCAAGTTCTAATTGAGATCTCAATGAGTCCCTTTCATTATAGACCTCAACCTTCTCTTGCAAAACATTATCAAGTCTAGAATGCAAGTTTTTATTTTCTTTTTCAATTTCTAGACTTTTCTTTTTCAAAATCTTATATTTTTCAATTAATTTTTCACAAACAATTGATAGTTCTTCATTTAAGGCTTGGGGATCAACATAATCATTTGAAGAACTAGCACAATCATTACTATCTAGGTGGGATTCCGAATGTACCTCAAGGGAGTCATTCCCTTGGACCATGAAGCATTGTGGATCGGATTCTCCACTAGATTCCTCTTCTTGAATTTGAACTTGAAGCTCCGAGGTGGTGGTGGTTGTCAATTTGTTCCACACTGCAAAGGCGGAATTAAAGTTAGAACACATAAGAGATAATCTTTAGGAAGAGTGCTTCTAATGGCCTCTAGGGCTTGTGCATTGGCCCCTATATGATTACCATCACCAAGATAACATCTCTTGGTGGCGGCAAGGAAAACATGCAAACCTAGGGTCTTTAGGTACATGGACATCCTATACTTCCAAACATCAATGTTGGAAGGGTCAAAGCTAGGAGGGGTCATGAAGTCCATGGTAAACTATATATGAATGTGCAAACAAACAAATGCAAATGAAGATTAGCAAGCAAATGGATCACTCCTAGGATGTTAAGCCTAAGTATCAGGAGCACTAGCTCTGATACCAATTGAAAAAACACCTAGAGGGGGGGTGAATAGGTGTAAGTGCTAATCTAAGAAACTAAATGCAAACTATGTGCGCTAAATGCGGAAGCTAATGCAAATCTTGCAACACACTTAATACAATCCACCAAGTGTAGCCGAATTCCCCTTGCGAGGCTCTGGACTAACTCCTCTTGATTCCCCTAGATATGGGTTGAGGCGCTATGTGAAGCTCTTGTTGGATGAGTATAAGTGATGCACACACACAAGCAAGCCAAGCATATAATAGATATGACAATAAGAGATGCAAGGCACAACACAAGCAATATATGATATGGCAATATGAATTATGCACAACACAAGCAAATATGGTATGATATGAAGTATGATGCTTTGCACAAAGTAAATGAGAGAGAGTTAGAGAGACAATGGGAGCAATTGCAAACAACGAGATTTGTTTCGAGGTTCGAGCACCTTGCTCTACATCCCCGCCTACACCACCGTGTAGGATTTCCACTAACTCAACTCCCACCGAGGGAACCTCTATCGAAGAGGATTTCTTACAACTCTAGGAGTACCAAACTCCTCTCTCAACAACAACCTCCTCACAACCGAGGGGTTAGGCCCGTAGCCAATACAACAACCAATCCACACACCTCTACCGAAGAGGCTCACAACCAAACTCCACCTCTACCTAAGAGGGAGCAAACCAATAACCCAATACAACAATCTCCACCTCTACCAAAGAGGGAGCAACTCAAGAAATCAAGGGTTTACAACAAGTGGTATATTTCAACCACAAACCTCTTTCCTTTTCTTTTTCCACAAAAACAAGATCCTAAATAGTTTAGGATAGAAGATATAGCTCAAGTGTGGAATCAAAGTGTTTTTGGAAACAAGCAACAAAGAAAAACTACTTGGGAAATCTCTTGTATATGATAGAAAATGAAATACCAAATCAAAATCCCAAACCTAGTTTTCTTTGATTTTCCAAAAACCCAAAACAAATAAAGATGAGAAGTTTTTAAAGCCCACAAACTCTTTTTAAAACTCTTTTAAACACCTCAGAAAATCAGTATTTTTTCTCTTGAAAAACTTGGCCAAAATCCAAAGAGATGGAGTTTATATAGGCCAAACAGAAAACTAGCCGTTAGAGCTGAGCTGGCAGCTCTGACAGGCGTCGGTCGACCGGTCGGTCGACCGCCAACGGTCAGAAAAGTGACCGTTGGGCACTAGCGGTCGACCGGCCCGGTCGACCGAAACATCCTGAGAGTTGAACTCTCAACTCGGTCGACCGGTCCGGTCGACCGACTACAATGTGTAGCCAGCGTGCACGTCTGTGCACATCGGTCGACCGACCCGGTCGACCGGCCACTTGGTGCGGTCGACCGGTCCGGTCGACCGAACTGGCCTGGCAGGCACAGTGCAGAACTGCACAGATACGGGATTTGAAAATAGGTCTTTTCACTCAATAAAAATCCCATAAATTCACAGTAAATCCACTAAATAGTTTTAATCACAATAAAACTGTTTTTCTAAAAATATGTTTTTCTAAAACTTGTTTTTCCATAACTTCACAAAATACAAAAACAAGATATTTTGAACTTATTAAAGCATAGTGTGTATGGATATGATCCACTACACAATCATAATGAAATATCTATGTTTTTGATATCTAGCATATAACAAGGTTTTGGTTTAAAGGATATGCATGATAGAAATACAAAAACCAACTCTTGTATTTTTATCATAAACAAAACTTGTATTTTATCATACTAGATTTTTCCAAAACATGAATAGGATAGTCAAAATAAGTTTGTCTATAAGTTAAGCATGTATGTATAAATAGAAAACATCTACTATACATATAAATCTTGAAAACTTGTTTTGATCAAACTATTCATGGAAACCAAATATCAAAACATAAACGTGTGTGTTTGTGCACTTGAGCATATCAACTATACTAAGCTTTACAAATGGATCTAAAACTCATAATCTAAACTAGGATACCTAAGTCTTCTTGACGATCTTCATCTCCAAGTAGACTCGGTCCAACTCCGTGATTCTCCAAGTGCAAAGGTAAGATTTTTAAGCTTTGGCACCGAAATCATCATGAATAGCTTCTAATCATCTTGTTGAAGCTAATCACTAACTAATATCCTGTTAATGATCTGAAACTTAGAAACACAAGAATATTAGTAAACATAACTACATGAGTTGATCATCATCAAAACTAGAGTGGAAGGCCATTGGGCCAACAAGAGTATATAGATGCACATATTGTGGTAAGAATGGACATTTAGCTAAATTTTGCTATGACCAAGTTAATAGATCAAATAATCTTGTTTGGGTTAATGAAACTAACCCTCTAGGACCCAAGAAATGTGGGTACCAAAATCAAGTCCTAAATTATTTAATGTAGGTACACACCAAGGCTCCAAGACGTAGGAGTGGTGGTACCTTGATAGTGGTTGTTCAAGACATATGACGTGGGATATCAACAACTTTACAACCCTATCAAGGTACGAGGAAGGTGGCTCCGTCACCTTCAGGGATGACTCCAAAGGCACTATCATCGGTATAGGTAACATTCAAATTGGTGCATCTCCCATTATAGAAAATGTTGTACTTGTTGATGGTTTGAAACATAATTTGCTTAGTATTAGTCAATTTGTGATCGTGGACTTAAAGTTGTTTTTGATGATACTTCTTGCAAGATTTTTGATATTAAATCCAATGATTGTATTCTTACCGGTTTTCGTGATGATAATGTTTATATTATTGACATGCTTAATGTGGAATGTTCTACTAAATGCTTAAATGCTTTTGATGAAAATTCTTGGCTTTGGCATAGAAGATTAGGACATGCATCTTTTGACCATCTTTCTAGGATTAATTCAAAGGAATTGGTGAAGGGTATACCTTGCTTGAAGTTTGAGAAAGACCGCATTTGTGGTGCGTGCCAACTTGGGAAACAAACCAAGTCTTCCTTCAAACCAATCAAGGATATCATGTCAACTATGCCTTTAGAATTAATTCATATGGATCTTTTTGGACCTACTAAAACTAAGAGCTTAAATGGTAGTAGATTTGCATTTGTTTTAGTTGATGATTTTTCCCGTTTCACTTGGGTTTTCTTCTTGGAACACAAAGATCAAACTTTTTCTCATTTCAAAATTTTTTGAAAAGAGTTGAAAAAGAAAAAAGTTTTCCGATTTTGAAAATAAGGAGTGATAGAGGTGGTGAGTTTGTTAACCAACTCTTCATGACTTATTGTGATGAAAAGGGAATTAAGCATGAAATGTCTTGTCCTAGAACTCCACAACAAAATGGAGTTGTTGAAAGGAAAATAGAACACTTCAAGAGATGGCTAGGACAATGATAAGTGAGTATGACCTCCCTCATTATCTATGGGCCGAGGCCGTAAACACCGCATGCTATATATCAAATCGTATTTATTTATGTAAAAATTCTTCCAAAACATCTTTTGAAATGTATCATTCTAGAAAACCTAATGTTTCATATTTCAAAGTTTTTGGATGCAAGTGTTTTGTTTTGAACACTAAAGATAACTTGGGTAAATTTGATGCTAAGGCTTATGAAGCAATCTTTGTTGGATATTCTACAACTAGTAAAGCTTATAGAGTATTTAATAGATCTTCACTTACCATCGAAGAATCCATGCATGTTAAATTTGAAGAATCTAATGTGTTTGTTGAGAATGTTGTAGAGATTGAACCATTAGGTGAAGACATGGAGAGACTATCCTTGAAGGACTCACCCGCTCAAGATGATAAGCAAGAACCAATTGGTGACGTTCAAGAGGATAAAGAGGAATGCTCTCAACCGCTTCCTAAAGCTTGGAGATATGCCACAAATCATCCCAAGGAGCTCATCTTAGGTGATTTTCATCACCATCATTTATTTCTTCTACATGTTTGAAAAAGTACATTTGTTACATAGATTTGAATAAACTCAACTACATTTATAGGTTGAGTCTGAAATGGATAAAGTACTACTTTTATTTATTGACATAGTTGACTATTAAGAAGCTCCTGAGCACACGCAAGGATCTCTGAGGTATTTTAGATTTTAGATTTTTTCCCCCTCTAATTTACTCAACCGCTGACGGGATTCACCAGCGACCTTCGGGGAGCAAATCTGAAGTCTGGTCGTGGTCACATGAGAGAGAGAGAGAAGAAATGTCCGCGAGATAATATTCGAACCGGTGACTGTGGGAAACGTTGTGCTCTAAGCAACCCAAGCCAACCGGCTGGACAACCTCCGGGGAGCAACTCCGAAGTCTGATCGGGGCCACGTAAGAGAGAGAAGAAATGTCCGCGAGACGATGTTCGAACCGGTGACTTGTGGGGAGCGTTGTGCTCTAAGCAACCCAAGCCAACCAGTTGGACAACCTCCGGGGACGTTTTAGATTTAAGATATAATAGAAGAGGAGGGGAAGAAGAACAGTGACAACTACAAACTGCATGGACTGCACTCCTCACTAAATACATAAAATATGACTGAGGTCACAAAATCTAGAAACCCCCAACAACCCAAGAGTGACCCCAATCTGACCAAATACATGTCTAAGAGGTCATTAGGTTTTCATATATGTGAAATTTGTCATGGAAATGATCGTAAATCTCCAGCCAAAAACATCAAGTGCTACATCCATAACAGCATAATGAGTGAGAAGAAATATTTCAGGTAGACATTGTAAACAACTGGAACATCTCATCCTCCAATCAATACGGTCAACACGCACAAAGGAGAGCTCAATGAACTATAAAAGAGAATTTGAATCAACATGATTAGAATCTGAGAATTAATCGGTGGTACAGATTATTTTAAACAATATTTTTCAATATTTTAGAATTTTCGTGATTTCTCAGAATTTTTCTGAATTATTTTTATAAAATCTCCAAAATCGGGATTGATCTGTACCACCGATTAATTCTCAGATTTTTAAATTACCAACGGAGTCAAATTTCTAGAAACTACTTTCATATTTTTTTTTTCTTAGAATAATATTTACTATTTTAATCCATTTTTTGAGATTTTTCTGAATTTATCAAAATTTCGCCGGATTAGGTGCCGAACTTATCGGCGAAAGATTCCGAGATTTTAATTTGAAAATAGTATTGAATTTCGAATTTCTTGAATCTGATTTCACCATGATACTCAGTATAATTTTCTTTATTTTTAGAACTTTTGGGAATCATTCTGAGATACTTGATTTTCGAACGATTTTGATATTTTTTTTGAAATTTTTCCGCATCCGCGACCAAATCCGGGAATCTGCCACTCTAATTTTTCCCCTTTTTTCTTGCAATCAAATATTTTCCTTTTACCCTTTTCTTTTTATTTTTCCTTTTCCTCCCTTCCTTTTCCTTCTATCATATTCTAAATACTTCTCCATTCTTTTATTATATTCTACAACCCTCCTCCAAAATATCCCAACTCACTTAACACCCTCTTCCATTACCCATGGCCGGCTAATCCACCTCACCCCTTTACCAATTTACAAAAAAAATCCTAACCCTAATCCTTTTTCTTTCTCCTTTAACTCCAACTCCAAACAACTCCCTTTCCTTCTCCTTTCCTTTTCATTTCTCCATCAAAACCCTAATCACTACTAACTTCTCCTTCATCTCCACCACAACCACAACAACTACAACTTCTCCAACTCCCTACCGTCATCTTCTTCCTCCTCCATCTCCATTTATTTCACCATAACTGCAATACTCCTCCATACAAACCACCATCTCCTTTACCTTCTCCTAAACTACCACCACCACTAAGTCCTTCCACAATACCACCACCCTCCCCATGTTCTTTAGGGCTGGCCACTACCCTAAGCCCTAGTCTGATTATCTCCTCTCCGACGACATCTCCGATGACCATTCTGATGACAATTTCAGCAACACCACCGCCATCTTCTTCAATATCAACTCCACTATTTCAACGCCTCAATAACCAGCACCTCTTCTATTTCTCTCTCCACCACCACCATCTTCACTCTTACCACTACAAACCACCCCCATCACCACTGCTTAAACCTCCAACATCATCATCATCATCTCCATCACTTCTCCTTCAAAATCCGATTCCATTACCACCATTAACACCATCACCCTTCTCTTCTCCTCTCCCTCCTCCTCCTTGGGCAGGCCACCCCCTTGGCCTCCCAAGTGGTGGCGTACCATCCTAGGGTCGGCGGCCACCAAGGGGCCAAGCCCACGTTTGCCTCTCGCTTTGGTGTTTTCCTTTTACGAAGTTCGTGCGCGTAGCTTTTCAGAATTTCTGACATTTTCATCATGTTTGTATTTAGGCGAGTGTCCTTGCCGTGATTTGGCTATCCCACTTCGACGGGTGTATTGTACTTGTATATCTATTTTTGTAGATTCGTGTGAGTTATAATCTGTGGACATATCGTAGCTTGTACTGGATCGATGTACTGTAATCTTGTAATAGTATAGATGACACTATATTTATGCCTATGTGACACTAACATCTTCTGCAGTGCTAAAAACCTTTAGGCTTAAACTCTTTGAGTTTCCTACCTTCACCAGAGGCTTAGCTAAGTCATGTGGCTGCGATCCAAGCTTAATTGTGTAGCCTTATCAGGCCTAGCTTACTATGTTTTTGCTTTGCTTGAACTCCATGTGTTTTACTAGCTACACCATGTGACTGCTGATACTGGCATGCATAAGGCTGAGTGCAACTCAGCGATCGACAACCTCCCATAGCTGTCAACAGGTCAGTTTAACAGAAATTGAGTCTCAGCTCGGTCTTTTGACAACTAGGATATAGCTGTCAACAAGTCAGTTTAACAAAAATTGAGTCTAAGCTTAGTCTATCGACAAGCAGGATATAGCTATCGACAGTCAGTTAACAAAAATTAAAGTTGTCTCAATCTGTTGAAAGCCAAACTCAACTATCGACATGTATTGTGCAGTTTTTAAAAATTATGACCCTTGGAGTCATGCCTGTCGATAGACATATATAGCAGTCGACAGACATATATAGTTGTCGATAACTAGGCAGTCAACTTGCATGTTTTATTCCCCAACGACTAATTTCTCTTCTAAAATAGTCCAAATTCATTTTTCAACATTTATTTTATGATTTTAACATGTTTTTACTGTTGGGATTTGTTGAGCAATAGTCTCCAACCTTATCCTATAAATAGGAGTGATTAAAGAGTGTTTTAACTCAAGTTTTGCAAATATTTTTCAAGTGTTCAATTCTAAAATCTATTGTGAAACTTTTTAGTGCTTTTCAATCCAAGTCCTTTATAGTTTTCTCACACAGGTTTGACTCATCATCTCTATATCTATCCTATAGGATCATTATTTGTGAGATACTTTTTTTGTAGTCAAGGAGTTAATCACCAAGGATTTCAAATTTTGTTTTGAGTGTTTGGAGATTGCGGCCTCAAGTGAACTTGCGGGTTCGTGTGTCGGTGTTCTTATGGGAACAAGTAAGGAACTTGAAGGTCCAAGATTTCTTGAGGGAGCTTGCAAGTATTGCGGCACCGAGTGATCTTAAGAAATCAGTTATAGTGAAAATTCTTCATTGTGGTGAAGACGGAGACGTAGAGTAAGTTGTTCGAACCTCGAAATAAATCTTGCGATTGCTTTTCTCTCTCAACTCAACTCTACTCATTCTTGTATATATCTTGTATGTTCTTTCTTGCTTATTATTATATGCTTGATATCATTTTATATGCTTGCACTCGTTTAAGTCAAGAAAGCAATTGTGCATCTCAACTCTTATTTTAAGAGAAAGTACGAGAAGAAGCTCAGCCTTCACTGGTTTATAGGGAAAGAGGAGATAAAAACTTGATGGTAGAGTTTATTACTCATCGGAAGAAACAGTGCAGAGATCAGAGTCCAAAGGAGCGAGAACGCAGATCAGAAAGCAGTCAGGACTGGCCGACCGCCCGGTCGACCGGCAAGCACAACGTGCACGACACCAGCTCGGTCGACCAGAGCGATCGACCGACTGGTATAGATGGACTTTCTATTAGTGATGGTTAACCGACTAGTCAACCAAAGGGAAGGGTCGGTTGACCGGCCCGGTTGACCGACGGGCGAATCTGCTTCTTCTGATAGGATTCAGACTTCATTTCTGAAAAAGAGTCGAATCCAATTGTGATTTCCTAAAATCCTAGGACTCTCTGGCTATAAATAAAATTGTATCTCTTGAAAACTTGTACTTTATTATTGAATTAATAAGATCTCTCTCCCTTTCCCCGAGGACGTAAACAAATTGCCGAATCTCATTAAATATTGTGTTTACTTTCTCTCTTATTTATTTGTTCATGTCTTTTGGGTACTTCTCTGGTGCATCTATCTCTGTCGGTAGAGGTTCCTCATTGGTTGTTGCCAAGGCACACGTAATAAGTGGTATCAGAGCATCCCTGGTTCGTCATGAGATCGTGTGTAGATTCTAAAAGCATTGGTGGCTATTTGGCAGAGATCGTGTGTCGATCTCGGAGCAGCATTGGGACTGTTTGTGGGATCGTGTGTCAATCTCAGAAAAGAGTTTAGATTGCTCGAGGAATAAAAATTGGTGGAGTAGATCATTCGAAAACTCTCCTAGGGTTTCACTTTGAGATAAAGTTCCTATCTTTATCTAGTTTTTAATCTAACTTTGTTTGTTTTTCCATATTGTTTTGAGGAATCTATTGAGAAGATGGCTGGAGATAGTACATCTAAGGTGAAAACCATGAATCCACATCCATTGAAAATTGATATGGTGAAGTTTGACAGCAAGAACAACATTGGGATGTGAGGATGTGAGGTGATGAATGCATTAACGGTATCAAACCTCGAAGATCTCTACGGTTGGAGAAAAAGCGCGAGGCTACTTCTGAAGAGGAATGGGATAAGATGAATTGAACGGCGTGTGGTCTGATTAGGTTTTATTTGACACAAGACATCAAATATTATTTGTTATATGAAACACCTACAAGACAGTTTGGGAGACTGGAGAAAAAATATCTAACAAAAAGTATCGAGTCGCGTTTGCAATTGAAGAGGAGGCTTTATCGCTTTCAGATAAAGAGATGACTCTCCATTAATGAACACATGAATAACTACACCAAGCTTCTTACAGACTTAGTTAAGGTGGATGTCAGGATCAAAGAAGAGGATAAGACATTGATTCTATTGAATTATCTTCCTGAAGAAGAGTATGAGACCTTTACCCTATCTTTGATCAATGATAGACAAACACTAAATTACAATGAGGAATCGATTTCTCTTGTAAATTATAAAGTAAGGAGGCAGGACAAGCTGTCTTCTTCTAGGAGTACATCAGCAGAGGCGTTGCGATAAGAGATAGAAGTTTCAATTGGAAGGGCAAAGGTGATCGTGGGAGATCAGAGTCCAAGCTAGGTTTGAAGAAGAACTAGTGCGCTTTTTACAAAGAGCTAGGGAACTGGAAGATTGATTATTCAAAAATCAAGGGTAAGAAGAAAGAGTCAAATACCGAGGCAAATCTCGTACAGGTGGTCAGTACTCACACCAGTACTTTCACCGGCAGGTAGATCAAACTCAGACTCATCGTTATTCTCTTTTTCCATAACTACTCCTATTGTTGGTTACTCAGAAGACTCTGAGTGGATCATAGATACTGAAGCTACCTATCATGTATGCCCAAATAAGAATTGGTTTTCTAGTTTTGAAAAGCTTGATAGATGTTCTGTTACTATGGGTGATATCGCCCATGTATGAAAGGAATAGGTATGGTCCAAATCAAGATGTTTGATGGGATGGTGCGGGAATTGAAGGAGATGAGGTATGCACCTTTACTTAAATGAATCTTATCTCAGTTGGTACTTTAAAACATTGAGTCTTGAGATATCGATAAGAGATGGTATTCTCAAGATGATCAAAGGCTCAATGGTGATTTTGAAGGGCGTTCAATGAAATAATCTTAACTACTTAAAGGGTAGTACAGTTATAGGTCAGGTGGCGACTTCTGCAGATTCAGATGATGATTCAATCAGGCTGTGACATATGAGGCTCGGACATATAGGTGAAAAGTCTTTGTGAGCTCTTGCAAAGCAAGGTCTGTTAAAAGGTGCCAGAATATGCAAATTAGAGTTTTATGAACATTGAGTCATCGAAAGAAGACCAAGGTGAAATTCGGTATAGTGACTCACTGTACCGAGGGGATTCTGGATTATGTTCACACCGATGTTTGGGGACCTACCAAGATGACATCTATTGAAGATAACCACTACTCTGTGACTTTTGTAGATGATTATTCTATGCGATGTTGGGATATACCTTGAAGCACAAAGGAAAAGTCCTAGAATTGTTTGTGGAGTGGAAGAAGAGTATAGAGAAAAGCACGAGAAGAAAGATCAAGGTACTCTAGTTAGATAATAGAGGAGAGTATAAGAGTGATCCTTTCTTAAAGCTATGTCCTGATGAGGGCATAGAAAGGCACTTCACAGTAAGAGAAACACTATAACAAATGGGATAGCCAAAAGAATGAACAGGACCTTGCTAGAGAAGGTTCGATATATGTTATCCAATGCCAGATTATCAAAGAAATTTTGGGCTGAGGATTTGGCATATGCTTGCTATCTCTTTAACAGGTTGCCTTTGTCTACGATAGGAGCTAAAACTCCTCTTGAAGTTTGTTAAGGAAAGCTGCTCAGGATTATGATTCGCTAAGGATATTTGGGTGTCCAGCCTACTACCATCTTAAGGAAGGCAAGTTAGATCCAAGAGCGAAGAAAGGTCTGTCCGTAGGATTCAAGAGAGGAGTAAAAGGCTATAAAATTTGGGATCTTAAGGATAAGAAGTTTATCCTCAGTAAAGATGTCACATTTGATGAGGCTTCAATGTTGAAGCCTACAATCTCTCAGAAGGTGGAGATTGAGAAGACCAAAGGATTATCACAGCAGGCGGAGATTAAAAAGACCAAAGGAATATCACAGCAGGTGGAGAGTGATGCTACTTCACCGTCTCTAGAAAGATTAGTATCATTAGAGATCATACCTATAGTGACACAAGATAGTGATCATGTAGCCGATCAGGATACTGATGTTGATGAGGATCAAGGACCGGCTATGAGTGATGTCGATGAATTCATTACAGTTGAAAGAACCAGAAGAAATCTACGAAAGCCTAGTTAGCTCACTACAAATATAATTGTGGCCTATGCTCTCCCAATCGTTAAAGAAGCGATCCCGTCTACATATAAGGAAGCTGAAATCAGTTCAGAGTCTAAGATGTAGAAGAATACCATGGCAGAAGAGATGAGTTCTCTATACAAGAACGACACTTGGGAACTGACAGAGTTGCCTAAGGGAAAGAAGGCAATTGGCTATAAATGGGTATATGCAAAGAAACAGGGATCTCTTAAAGATGATATTGTACGCTATAAAGTCAGGTTGGCAGGTAAAGGCTGCGCACAGCAAGAAGGCTTTGACTACAATGAGGTATTCTCACCAGTTGTAAAGCACTCGTCGATTCGAATTTTGCTAGCGCCGGTAGCACAGTATGAGCTGGACCTTGACCAGCTCGTTATGAAGACCACCTTTCTCCATGGAGATCTTGATGAGGAGATCTATATGTCTCAACCGATGGGGTTCAAAACCGCAGAAAAGGAGAATATGGTATGCAAGCTGAAGAAATCACTGTATAAATTAAAGCATCTCCTAGGCAGTGGTACAAGCATTTCGACAGCTTCATAAGAGGTAAAAGGTACACATGTAGCCATTCTGACCCCATGTGTGTATTACAATAAGCTACCCGGAGGAGAGTACATCTATATACTGTTGTATGTAGATGATCTTCTAAGAGCAGATCCACAATAGATAAATTGATGAAAGACTTATCTTTCGAGTTCGAGATGAAGGATCTTGATGAAACAAAGAAGTTGCTAGGCATGGAGATTGAGCGAGACCGAAGGAGTGACGAGGTTAGCTTGACGCAGAAGGGGTATTTGCAGAAGGTACTTCAGAGGTTCAACATCAACAGCGATACGAAATCTATAAGTACACCATTGGCTCCTCATTTCAAGTTAAAAGCCACTATGTTTCCTACTACTATTGAAGAACGTAAGTACATGACTCATGTGACATGTGTAGCTCAGTTGGTAGCTTAATGTATCGATGGTGTATACAAGGCCTGATTTGTCACAAGCTGTCGTGATGATTAGCAGCTATATGCATGATCCCGGTAAGGATCATTGAGAGGCAGTAAAGTGGGTTCTACGGTACATCCAAGGCTCCATAGGCGTTGGTTTAGTATTTAAGAAAGATTCTACAAGTAATCAGGAGTGTGTCGGGTATGTTGATTCTGACTATGCAGGAGACCTTGACAAACGCCGGTCTACAACGGGATATGTGTTCACATTGTCTCAAGCACCAATGAGTTGGCTCTATTCTATAGTTTACCGTTGCACTGTCTTCTGTAGAGGCCGAGTACATGGCCATGACGGAAGCTATGAAAGAGGTAATATGGCTTTAAGGGTTGCTCGATGACTTGGGGATTCTCAAATCTGTTGAAGATCAACTGTAATAGCATGAGTGCTATCTATTTGGAAAAAAATCAGGTGTATCATGTAAGGACGAAGCACATTGACGTCAAGTTCTACTTTGCTCGGGAGATTCTTGATGAAGGTGACAATGAGTTATAAAAGGTTCACACAAAGGAGAATCTCGCTGATATGCTTACCAAGGTGATTTTGAGAGTGAAATTTACACATTGTAAAGAGTTGCTCCATATCCTTCCAGTTGCTAGAGCTCGACGGGCTTGTTTGGATGAATTACGGATGGCTCGATCCCTTGGGCAAGGTATATAGGCAGCCACTAGGTGCAGCCCCTTTCGAGTCGACGTGTACTATGTTGAGTTCGATTAAGAATTGAGAAATCTTCACCGAGGTGGAGAACTGTAGAGAGAGATGAGATAAAAACTTGATGGTAGAGTTTTTTAACTCATCGGAAGAACCAGTGCAAAGATCAGAGTCCAAAGGAGTGAGAATGCAGTCCAGAAAGCAGCCAGGACAGTGGCCGACCGATCGCCCAGTCGACGACATGCACAATGTGCACGGTACCAGCCCGGTCGACCGGAGCGGTGGACCAACTGGCACACATCGACTTTCTGTTGGCGACGGTCGACCAAAGAAAAGGGTCAGTCGACCAGCCCAGTCGACCGACAGGCGAATCTACTTCTTCTGATGGGATTCGGACTTCGTTTCTGAAAAGGAATCGAATCCAATTGTGAATTTCTAGACCCTAAAACTCTCTGGTTATAAATAAAGAGGTAGAGCCCTCATGAATTGTATCTCTCGAGAAACTTGTACTTTATCATTGAATCAATAAGATCTCTCTCCCTTATCCTAAGGACGTAGGCAAATTGCCGAACCTCCTTAAATATTGTGTTTGCTTTCTCTCTTGTTTATTTGTTCTTATTTTTTGGGTACTTCTCTGGTGCATCTATCTCTGTCAGTAGAGGTTCCTCATTAGTTGTTGTCAAGGCGCGCACAATAGGGGTATACGGCTTCATTTCTTGGTTGTGAGTTTAACATTGTTTATGTGCTCATATTTGTTTAGAATTGTTAATTAAGTTCTAATTTTCGCATTTGATTAGCACAACACCTATTCAATCCCCCCTTTCTAGGTGATTTCACATTTAAGTATTAAACCACTTGATTTCTCATGATAGGAAGTAGTTTCCTAAAATTACACAAATGTTTGAATCTGAACCATGTGTGATTTGTGAATATGAGAAATAAATCAAATATAACCCGTATTTTGTTAAGCTTTTGAATTGCAACAGCAAGCTGAGAAGAGAAATAAGTTTCTCATACCTTGGAAGGTCGCACCCATTTGGCTGCCACCTCCAATTCTGATGCCTCGGATCCTTACTTCCAAACTTCTCGCATGCCGATTGATCTGACAAGAACGCGCACTTCTTCTCCGAGTACAACGGGCATGTCGTGTTGTCATGCACCCACCTGCCTGAAAACAAGTTACAGATCTCCTCGGACCTCTTTCCTGCCACTGCTGCTAGTTCCTTTGACCAGGTGTTTGCCTTCTTTGCGGTGAGAGAGATTGCTAGGATGACAATAAAGGCCATGAACATGGGAAGGAAGGAGTTAAACCGTTCCTGAGACTCCATTTCCCCAGGGAGAACTGACTCTTTTTAGCCATTTCATCTTCCCACTCCTCCTCCCTCGGAGGAGGGATCTTCTTTCTGTTTGGGCTCATCATGGAGGGCGATTCAGACAACCGAACTTGTTTGGAGTTCATAATTAATGGAGGAGAGGAGGCTGGAGAGTCTACATTCATGGGAAAAGTTCGTAGTACCCATTAGCTTTAAGGTATGCATTTGTTTACACAGCTAATAATTTTTAGTTATGATTAGTTATGAAGTATTCAAGTGCTAAAAACATGTCTAGTTTTTTGTAAGATACTATGTGTTTGTTGTTGTTATACTTCGCATTTTACTGATGTTAATAATGGGTCAAAACTGAATTGTGTGTAGCAGCATGTGACACCAAGGATCTAATTTAAATTCTAACATTTACTTCACTGACTTTTTGATCAAGGTTTGATGCATACAGTAAGGTTTGGGATTTGTTACAAGTTGACAATTGGTAAAACAAAATTTCTCCCTTTTTCTGGGAGTGACTGTGTGCCCAGTTTTTGGTTGCCTCTAGTCTTTACTTAACAGTCTTCGCATTTGATCCAACTCCTTATTGCAATATTGGTTTTTGTTTCTTTTTTTTTTTTAAGGGAAATTGGTTTTTGTATCTTATACCAGAGGTTTGAGATTTGTTACAAGTTGACAATCGAGTGATGATCTTTATAATGAATTTGATGAACATGTGGAGTAATGCCACTGTTTCTTAGTGAATAATCATTATTCAATGAAGTGTTGACGCCCCAGAGTCCAAAATTTTAGAAGAGAAAATGGCAGTTGGGAAATCATTGTTAAGAAGAGGGCAAGTTTATAATTCTACTACAATTGCTGACTAGTTCTAGCTTTTTTTTACAATAGATTTATAGTAGGAAAGAGTAGTTCACAGCCTGTAGAAGGCTGAAAAAACTACATTGGAGATCATTCATCGATAGGATTCAAAAGAGATTGACCGGATGGAAAGAAAAATTGCTCTCTCTTAGAGGAAGGATCACACTCAAAAATGTGATTTTATTTGTTATCTCCATATATTTCTTATCCTTCTTCCCTCTTCCTAGATGAACGGAAAAGGAGATTGACTCCCTGAGGAGAAGGTTGCTTTCCGGGGAGACACGAATAGAACCTAAGAGCTTTTTATGTGGTAAACTGGAAGCGGGTATGCAAACGCAGGGAGTTCTGTAATTTAGGAGTCATTAACCTATGGGATTTCAATAAAGCTCTTCTGATCACATGGTGGTGGAATTTATTTGACGAACCGGGCCGTAGATGAGAAACACTCATCGCTCATAACTACTGCCCCCTTACGGGATGGTGGTATGATACATGCACTAATAGGACTTCCTCAACGCCATTGTGGAAAGGAATGTACTCCGTCAAAGAGATCTTCCTTGGGGGAATCGCTAAAGAGGTTTGAAACGGGAGGGCTACGAGGTTCTGGCATGACAGATGGTGCTCAACATCCCTTTGGCGGCGTTGTTCCCAAAACTCTTTTCTCGCGCTAGTGACCCTGCAGGATTAGTCCTTGCTAACTGGTCGGGTGTCGGATGGAACATCGGGGTACCTTATCGGAACCTACAAGAGCAAATCGGACAATGTGAAACAGCTAATGCAACTTCTTCCTGAAATCTTGATATATACAAGCGACGATAGAAACCGCCCCTGTGAGAATGGGACCCTAAAAGGACTTTTTCAGTGAAGAATGCCTATCTCAGCCTGAACGACAGGGGATTGTGATGTTGTTTCGCGGAAGTAATATGGAACATAAAGGTGCCTCTCAAAGTCAGGGCCTTCCTCTGGCTAGTCACCAATTGGGACCTCCTCACTTGGGATAATCTCATGAAAAGGAACTGACAAGGGCCTAACATCTGTGCGATGTGCGCCAGGGACGAGGAATCAATTAATTATTTATTTCTTCAATGCTCATTCAGTCAGCATGTCTAGGGAAAGTTGACACAATTTATGAAAATTAATATCTCACAACTCTCAATGTGAACATTTTATGATCCTTTTGGACATATTTTCTTTTAATAAAAGTGTATAGATAGTCTGGGACTTAGTGGTGGCAGCGATTTTTTGGGAGATATAGAGGGAGCAAAATAATCGAATTTTAACGGACAATTCAGATCATCTGACCAAACTCTACATGCATGCTTGACCTTCTTGCTGGCTGAATCTTCTCTCATGTGCTGCAAGAGAGACAATGAGACGAGTTCTGGAGCATATATAGGTCAAGTGATCCCCCCGACAGCTAGTCTGAGGACGAAGGATAGGGGAGACGACATGGACTTTGACATCATGTGATCGCCTACCTTTCTCTTTTAGATCTGGTGTTAACCTGACTTTTGGAGCTAGCCTGTATTTTGAGTTAGTAGCCCCCAGTGTTCCTTGGGGCAGTTTGTTTCCTAATGTTGTTACGCTTTTTGTTCTGTTACACCCGCACCTGCGTGTGCATAGAAACTATTTTATATAAGGAGGTTTTTCTATCTTTTGCAACTCTTTTCAAGAGATGTTTTCATTAACAACTTATTAATGAAACGTGGGAGAGCCTATAGGCTTCACCGTTTATTCTTAAAAAAAAAAAAAAGAGTTGTTGATTCTCCAAAATTTTGAGGAACTCTTTGTACACCTAAAAACAGTCTTAGTTTTTCATTTTATATGTGTGTGTGTGTGTGTGTGTGTGTGTGTGTGTGTGTGTGTGTGTGTGTGCCTCTCAAAGTCAGGGCCTTCCTCAGGCTAGTCACCAATTAGGCCCTCCTCACCTGGGATAATCTTATGAAAAGGAGCCGACAAGGGCCTAACATCTGTGCGATGTGCGCCAAGGACAAGGAATCAATTAATCATTTATTTCTTCAGTGCTCATTCAGTCAGCAGGTCTAGGGAAAGTTGACACAATTTATGAAAATTAATATCTCACAACTCTCAACGTGAACATTTTATGGTCCTTTTGGACATATTTTCTTTTAATAAAAGTGTATAGATAGTCTGGGACTTAGTGGTGGCAGCGATTTTTTGGGAGATATAGAGGGAGCAAAATAATTGAATTTAACAGACAATTCAGATCATCCGACCAAACTCTTCATGCATACTTGACCTTCTCGCTGGCTAAATCTTCTTTCATGTGCTGCAAGAGAGACGACGAGACGAGTTTTGGAGCATACATAGGTCGACGATCCCTCCGACAGCTAGTCTGAGGATGAAGGATAGGGGGGACGACATGGACTTTGACATCATGTGATCGCCTACCTTTCTCTTTTAGATCTCCTGGTGTTAACCTGACTTTTGGAGCTAGCCTGTGTTTTGTGTTAGGAAGCCCCCAGTGTTCCTTGGGGCAGTTTGTTTCCTAATGTTGTTACACTTTTTGTTCTGTTACACCCGCACCTGCGTGTGCATAGAAACTATTTTATATCAGGAGGTTTTTCTATCTTTTGCAACTCCTTTCTAGAGTTGTTTTCATTAACAACTTATTAATGAAACGTGGGAGAGCCTATAGGCTTCACCGTTTCTTCTAAAAAAAAAGAGTTGTTGATTGTCCAAAATTTTGAGGAACTCTTTGTACACCTAAAAACAGTCTTAGTTTTTCATTTTATATGTGTGTGTGTGTGCGCGTGCGCGTGCGCGCGCGCGCGCGTGTGTGCGCGTATATATATTTATAAACATAAAGAGAGATAGACTAGGATCCTTCGGGAAGGATTCTGGCCTGCTCAAATACAAACCTATGACATCTAAAAATAAGATCCACTCCGTTGGAGTTGATCTACATTATTTTAAGTATCTATAAATAAAAAATCATGTATTTTTAATACTTTTTACCCATCCATCAAGTGACGCAAAATGAACGGGCGAAAATAGCATATTGCTTAAATCTACATTTTTAAACATACAAATTCTCGATCTGATCATTTCATCACAATCTAAAAACTTAAAAAAACCCTCACACACTAATTTTTTGTTAGATTTGAAATATTTTACACTGTTAAACTAACCAACTCACTATTTAGGCCGTCCGTTTTTCCCTTGATGCACGAGTAAAAAATATTTAAATACTTGATTTTTGATTTATAGATACTTGAAATAATATAGATCAACTTCAACGGAGTGGATCTTGTATTCGGAAGACGTGTGATTTTATTTGAGTGGGAAGGATTCAGCCTCGAATACTTCCAGAAATACACAAGTCTATCTCTATATATATGTATGTATATATAAGAATTGACTACAAGTTGAGGAAACCATAGGGCCATATTATTGATGTTACACCCGCACCTGCGTGTGCATAGAAACTATTTTATATCAGGAGGTTTTTCTATCTTTTGCAACTCTTTTCAAGAGATGTTTTCATTAACAACTTATTAATGAAACGTGGGAGAGCCTATAGGCTTCACCGTTTATTCTAAAAAAAAAAGAGTTGTTGATTCTCCAAAATTTTGAGGAACTCTTTTTTTTTTTTTTTTTTTTTTTTTTTTGGAGAATGTAAATTTTATTTATCGAAACTGAATGTAAGCCAAACCGGCTATACAGTATAACCCCCCTTAACTGCCAATACCTGGCTCACTATCCCATTACAATGTATCCCCACAACCCAAATCAATGTCCTATTAGTCGACTATACATTAGATCAGTCGACTAATAATGTAGTCGACTAACCCCAATTACAAGTCGACTTGAGAGTTGATCTGGATGTAGCTTCGTTCTCTGTTTCTGCGCCAGTCGACTAAGTCAGAAAAATTAGTCGACTATACCTGCACCAAGTCGACTAGGTCAGAAAGCGTAGTCGACTATACCTGCACCAAGTCGACTAATCACAAAGTTAAGTCGACTGAAAAATTGATCTGGATGTATCCGTCTTCTCTGTTGCCTCTGTTGCCACAGGAGTCGACTATGCCAAAAAGGCTAGTCGACTATACTTTAATGTAGTCGACTAGAAACACCTACTAGTCGACTAATTCTGCTGGTAGCCCATCTTTTCTGTCTTAAATCCCAGATCTCTCAGAACTCCACAGTGGCGTTTGGATCCACATTGAAGACAGTCCTATAGATGTGCAGCTTGATCTTGAAGACGGTAGAAACCACCTCCTGAGTCTGGCCTTCAAAAATTTTCCTATTGCGGGCATTCCAAACATGATAAACAGTACAAGCAAGGGCCACCTTTTTAGCTTTTGCTTTGCCACTGGAACCCTTCGCCTCCTTCTTTAACCACTTAAGAGCACTAGAGATAGTCGACATCCCCCGAGAGATACCCAGCCAGTCTCTAATGCATCTCCAAACCATAGCAGAGAAGGAACATTGAAAGAATAGATGATCAGCCGATTCCTTATTACCAAAACAGAGTGCACACGATTCCTCAACCTGAAGAAAGGTCAATCTATCTTTTGTAGGAAGCCTCTTCCGCGCCGCAAGCCAAAGAGTAAAAGCATGCTTTGGTGTGACATACGAATTCCAAACTGAGCTTGGCCAAGGTAGCCTGGAACCCTTATATCGAAAAAACTCATATCCGAGCGATATACACATCCGCTCACCTACCACCCAAGAGGATAACCTCCTCTTTGCCGCCGCAACGGACCCTTCTATAAGGCATATTTTATCACGAATCGCAACTAGCCTCTTGAGCAATGGCGAGTCGTCCCTTATACACTTCCAGCCCCAAGCAGAGATATCCCCTTTAAGGTAGATGTGATGCACCCAACGAACCCATAAAGTGTCCTTTTTCTTGTGAATGTTCCAAAAGGATTTAGCTAGCAGGGAATCATTCCAAGTTTTAAGATCTCGGAATCCCAATCCACCTTCCGATTTTGGCAAGCACATGGATTTCCAAGAAACCGGATGATGTCTCTTATGCCACAAGAAATTCCTGCACAGCCAAGTTACCCTCTCTATGATAGCACCCGGGACCGGAAAAATAGATAGCCAGAAGCAATCCACTCCTTGTAGCACTGATCTGATAAGCTCAGCTCTACTCGCAAAAGAAAGGCTAGAAGCCATCCAAGCGTTGATATACATAGTTATTTTATCAACAAAAGGTGCAAAATGATTCAACTGCAGTCTTTGAGCTGCCAACGGGACTCCGAGATAACGGAAAGGCATCACACCAATAGGGATACCAGTCAACTGCCTCATTTGAATAAGTTCCTCTCCATATACACCCGCCGTAAAGAGGCTTGACTTGAGCAAATTAGCGCACAAGCCCGATTTTAATCCAAAATCCCTGAGGCTATCCATAATAATACGGACAGAAGGAATGTCTCCTCTAGCCATGAGCATGAGATCATCAGCAAATGCCAGGTGTGACAACCTAAGCTTTCCACACCTAGGGTGGAATTTGAAACCCAACCTGTTTATACTCACCTTTAGACTTCTCGACAGATATTCAATGCATAGAAGAAAAAGAAAAGGAGACAAAGGATCACCCTGTCGCAATCCCTTCTTCCCATTGAACATCCCCCATATCCCTCCATTCAGGCCAATAGAATAAGATGGAGAGGTTACACATTGCATAATCCATCCAATAAATCTGTCCGGGAACTTAAGACCAGTCATCACCTCAGCAAGGAATTCCCAAGAGACCGAATCATAAGCTTTCCGGAGGTCTACTTTAATCAAGCACCTCGGGGATACCCTCTTCCTGTTATATTTTCGCAATAACTCTTGGACCAAATGAATATTTTCAATCATACTCCGGCCCTCCACAAAAGCAGATTGCGAAATATCAATAATTCCACCGAGCACAAGTCGTAGCCTCGCAGCCAGAATTTTAGAGATCACCTTATAGATCACATTATAACAGGCAATAGGCCGAAAATCACTCACAGAATTAGCATGAGCAGATTTAGGCACCAAAGCAATCAAAGTGTGATTCATTTGCTTCAGAAGAGATCCTGATAAGAAAAATTCCTTGACAGCGTCACAGAACTGAACACCAATAATATCCCACGCCGTCTTGAAGAAGAGTGCACTATACCCATCCGGACCCGGGGCCTTGTCATTCCCAATACCGAATAGCGCCTCCTTAATCTCCTCCGAGGTAACCTCCTTCAACAGGTCACAAGCTTGATGAGAGGAGATAACCTCCCCACACTGAAGCACCTGAGGGTCAACATGCTCAACCTGAGAACTAGCACCCAGAAGTCCCTCGAAGTAACGAAGAAATTCCAATGCTACCTCCTCCGTCGACTCCGTCAGTGAACCATCCTCCTTAGAAATAGCCGCCACATAACCCCGTCCCTTGTTTCTTTTCACAATGCTGTGAAAGAACTTTGTGCATTTATCAGACTTAGAAACATAGGTGCACTTAGCCAGTTGGTAAAAGTAGTCCATCTCCGCCTTAGATAAGGCCAATGCATTTTTACGTAGCTCCACAACCTTCTCCCGAAGTTCAGAATTATCAAATTGAGATTGGATCTGAACCTGAGCCAGTTTAAGGAGTCTCCTAGCCCGTTCAGCTCGAGAAGCAATATGCCCAAAGTTCCTTTCATTGAGAAGTTTCAACGGGGCTTTCAATAGCTTAAGCTTGCGACAAAACTGAAATTGAAGAGAACCTACAATCTCAACCTCCCAGCCAGATCTAACAGTCTCCCGAAAGTCCTCATGCCCTGCCAAGAAATTCCAGAAACGAAAAGGTCTATTCACCGTTCGGGGCCGCTCAAGCAAAGAAACTACACCAGGGGAATGGTCAGAAAGACAACCAGAAGGTAAGAATTCCACATGGCAGAAGAAGGCCCTCTGGTGCCAAAGTGGGTTGGCCATCACTCTATCCAACTTAGACCAGACAGTACCATTGGTCCAAGTCAGGTGGCATCCCGTGAACTGTAAGTCCGACAGTCCTAATTCATCACAACACTCAGAAAAGTCTTTAAATTGGTAATGTGACACATCCACACCACACACCCTCTCCTCCTGTCTCAAGATATTGTTGAAGTCCCCCATCAGAATCCAAGGCTCCGATAGTGCATCACCCCAACTAATTAAGTTCTCCCATAGGCTCCTCCTAGTCACAATGGAATGGAACCCATAAACAAAACTACCAAGGAAAGATACGGATGATACCTTACATACCACCCTGCAGTGAATAATCTGAGGGAGGACCTCCAGAGTATCCAGCTGAATCTTCAATAGATCATACAAGATTAAAATTCTACCTCCACCATGAGACGCAAAGTTGTTGACCTGCTTCCATCCTATAAACCTCCTACGCATGAACACTTCCAGTCCAGACTCCAAAAGTTTAGTCTCCAGTACTGCAATTAAACCAATCTCCCTCTTTCTTACCATTGCCTCAACACCTTTTTGTTTCAGGGGTAGGTGAAACCCCCTTATATTCCAAAATGCCAACCTCATTTGGAAGATTGAAGGGGTTTCCCCTTCGCTTTTCCTTTAGATATTGAGGCGAAGCTGAGACCCTTCGCTGTCAATTTCCTATTCTCCCTCACAACCGACTGACGACCCTGTGTCACCACCACAGTCTCCTTCTCCCTGCCACCTTCAGTTAACGGCTCCCGAGCCTGGATCGAAGATTCCTCCAAAGTTGGCAACGAACCATGCCCCACATCCTCAGATAGTAGACTGTCAGCTTCAGCCGATTTAATTTCAGGACCCATCTTTTGCTTCATTTTATTAAGAACTCTGGTCCCCGCATGTCCCAATCCCGCATCAGGTAGCCTTTGCACTCCAGCGTCAACCGGTCGCAGCTCGGACTGTTCTGGCACATCAGAAATTTCTGCTGCCAGAACAGATTTTTCTGGCAGCAGAATAGGGTCCGAATTACCCTTCGCAGGCTTGCTGCCCCCACTCAGTCCAACACCATGCGTCACCACAACATCCCGATTCACCGACCGAGTACCCATAGGCGTAGCCTTACCTGATGTCACCATGGCAACGCTCATATTCCCACTAGTCTCCCCCTTCTTATGCATAGCCACACCACCTGGCCGAGTCATCCTCCTAGGCACATAAGCAGCTTGCTTTGGCCCTTCCAATACTTTGCTACAGTCCCCCTCAATATGGCCAAACACCTTGCATTTCTTACAGTATTTTGGTGAAACCTCAAATACCACTACTTGGTTATAAATATCACCAGTCGGAAGCTTGATTTCCACCGATGAAACGAGTTCCTTTGAAGCATCCACCTCCACCATCACCCTAGCAAAGGAAAGCCTCTCTTTAGTGAAGGTCATCTTATCAGTGGTGATGGGTGTCCCAATTCTGAACGCAATTTTGCTCAAAGCGCGTGCATTCCAACAGTCAAGAGGAAGACCCGGTAATTGAACCCATACCGGAACTGTAGCAAACTCTTCGCCGCCAAATCTGAAGCATCTTGGCATGTTCTTTAGCATCAAGCTTCTCCCATAGATAAAGTATGGTCCCCCGTTCAAGACACTAAGTCTATCCTCCTCCGACTTAAATTTAAATACTATCCATCCCGAACGATGGATCCAATGGTTACATTCAACCTTCCACCCCTCTCGAATAGTCCTGACCGCATCCATGCCAGGGAATCGACCTGAAAATAGGCCCACTAAACAAAATCCCCATATCTCTTCAACATCATCGACATCCTCATTCGTAAGATGCAACATATCCTCCACGGAATCCACCATATTCAATTTGATGCCCTTGCCTAAGTTGCGGTTGTCTTTGAACAAGTTAACCCACGGGGCTCTATTAACAGAATCAGCCCCCTTCTTTGTCCCCACGATAGCAGAAACAAACCCCCTATTCTTCTCAACATCAGCAGAGTCCAACTGTGGCATTCCATCAAACACCTTGGCTGCCACCGAGTCACCAGTCTTCGGCAATAAGTGGGAAAGTGACACCCTACGATCCCCACCTCTCCCCGCATCAACCCCAGTATCTTCAGAGTCGGAAGAATCAGAGGCAACGTCCATCTGCACAACATCATTATCCTTCTGTCGCACCACCTCTGCAGCACCAACGAGCTTCTGCGGATCATGGATAGGCGGCGGGGTCTCATCTCCCTCCAACAGCCTTCCATCAACATCCGTAGAGATCCCAACTCGGGATCTAGTGACCGGCCTCATATTCATTGGTCGACCATGAGAAATCACCAGCGGTTCCCACCAGCCCTAAAAAGAGGATGGGAGTCACCAAGAAATTGAAGATCAGAGAGAGAAACACCGAAGAAAAAGGAGGGAGCAATAGCTGAAGAGGAGACACGGCAGGAATCAACCATGGAAGATTCAGCCCTGGGAGAGCATCACTCTCAAACTCCTCGCTATATTGCCCCCTGGATGAGGGGTGGTGGGGAGGTTGGCTGCGGCTAGGTCAGCGGCGAGGAGGAGCGCTAGGACGGGGCGGCTAGGTCAGCGGCGAGGAGTCTCTTTAGGGTCCCAAAAGCTCTTGGTTTATGAGTACTCAGCTCCTACAAGACTTGCTTGCACATAATTTGAGGAACTCTTTGTACACCTAAAAACAGTCTTAGTTTTTCATTTTATATGTGTGTGTGTGTGTGTGTGTGCGCCTCTCAAAGTCAGGGCCTTCCTCAGGCTAGTCACCAATTGGGCCCTCCTCACTTGGGATAATCTTATGAAAAGGAGCTGACAAGGGCCTAACATCTGTGCGATGTGCGCCAAGGACAAAAAATCAATTAATCATTTATTTCTTCAGTGCTCATTCAGTCAGCAGGTCTAGGGAAAGTTGACACAATTTATGAAAATTAATATCTCACAACTCTCAACGTGAACATTTTATGGTCCTTTTGGACATATTTTCTTTTAATAAAAGTGTATAGATAGTCTGGGACTTAGTGGTGGCAGCGATTTTTTGGGAGATATGGAGGGAGCAAATAATCAAATTTTAACAGACAATTCAGATCATCCGACCAAACTCTATATGCATACTTGACCTTCTCGCTGGCTAAATCTTCTCTTATGTGCTGCAAGAGAGACGACGAGACGAGTTTTGGAGCATACATAGGTCGACGATCCCTCTGACAGCTTGTCTGAGGACGAAGGATAGGGGAGACGACATGGACTTTGACATCATGTGATCGCCTACCTCTCTCTTTTAGATCTCCTGGTGTTAACCTGACTTTTGGAGCTAGCCTGTATTTTGTGTTAGGAAGCCCCCAGTGTTCCTTGGGGCAGTTTGTTTCCTAATGTTGTTAGACTTTTTGTTCTGTTACACCCGCACCTGCGTGTGCATAGAAACTATTTTATATCAGGAGGTTTTTCTATCTTTTGCAACTCTTTTCTAGAGATGTTTTCATTAACAACTTATTAATGAAATGTGGGAGAGCCTATAGGCTTCACCGTTTCTTCTAAAAAAAAAAAGAGTTATTGATTATCCAAAATTTTGAGGAACTCTTTGTACTCCTAAAAACAGTCTTAGTTTTTCATTTGATATATGTGTGTGTGTGTGTGTGCGCGCGCGCGCGTATGTGTGTGTATATATTTATATATATAAAGAGAGAGAGACTAGGATCCTTCGGGAAGGATTCTGGCCTGCTCAAATACAAACCTATGACATCTAAAAATAAGATCAACTCCGTTGGAGTTGATCTACATTATTTTAAGTATTTATAAATAAAAAATCATGTATTTTAATACTTTTTATCCATCCATCAAGTGACGCAAATGAACGGGCGAAAATAGCATATTACTTAAGTCTACATCTTTAAACATACAAATTCTCGATCTGATCATTTCATCACGATCTAAAAACTTAAAAAAACCCTCACACACTAATTTTTTGTTAGATTTGAAATATTTTACACTGTTAAACTAACCAACTCACTATTTAGGCCGTCCGTTTTCCCCTACTTGATGCACGAGTAAAAAATATTTAAATACTTGATTTTTGATTTATAGATACTTGAAATAATATAGATCAACTTCAACGGAGTGGATCTTGTATTCGGATGACGTGTGATTTTATTTGAGTGGGAAGGATTCAGCCTCGAATACTTCCAGAATGACACAAGTCTATCTCTATATATATGTATGTATATATAAGAATTGACTACAAGTTGAGGAAACCATAGGGCCATATTATTGATGTAACACAATCCAACTGTCATGAGGTTCTATAACTGATCTTATATGCCTCCATGGCAATTAGTTATCCATTTCTCTGTACCTGATTCTTTCTTTAAGTAGGGATCAGGTTGTAAAAAATAAACACAACAGGGAATCTTTGGATGATCAACATTTCAAGCAACATTTTAACGCAGAAAAGAAATAAAAAAACTGAAGTAGCAAACATAGATCCTCTATAAAGTAAAAACCACCATTTCCCTTAAAGATAATCAAGACCTACTGAATAAAGAACTGATGAAAAGTTGAGACATTTATTTCTTTTTTTTACACATTAAGAGTGTTCAACCAAAGTTCAGCCCAACCAGTTGGTACCCTTCTCCATCTAGAATATCATGACAAGAACTCTCTTACCCAGTTCCTATCCTAGCTAAGACCAATGGTGGTTGCTAAATATTATGTATGCTTTTTCTTTTGTATTAATAAAATAATTGAGTCCTTGTTTTAATTTTCATATGTTAAGTTTTAGTTTAAGTGCATTCTTCAACAACAAATTCCTCTTTACTTCCTTAGGAGAATGTCATCATTGCTGAAGTTGGCAATTGTTCAAATTTTGACTTTTATTCTACTTCTTTTCTCTGTCATCACATCACCTCTGAATTACTACTTTCTTTAGTTGATTTTCATTTCTCAACTGAAGTAGTTGGTTTTCTTTTCCATTAATGTAAAAAGTATATTGTTTTATGCCATAACATGTAAAACATACAACATATCTAAGAAGAAGAGTATAGTTACATTAGAGGCTTGTAGAGATAACTGAAGCACTGTCTTGAATTAGCTTTTTGAAAATCTGCGAGTTTGCTTTGTGACTAAGATTCAGGTCTGCCATCAAAATAAAAACTAAAAATTATGAAGTAGTTTGTTTTTCTTTATGTACACACTGAATTGTCTTATGTGATATGTCAGACACAGTTTCATGATTATAATTACATTAGCAGATAGAGATAACTGCAGTAATGTCTTGAGCTAACTTTCTAGTGAGTTAATAATTTTCTGAGAACCAGGAGTAAGATTCAGGTTGCCATCAAAACGAAAAGCTATAAATCATGGTGTTTGTTTATTTTCCCTTACGTAAATCATCTTATGTAACATGTCAACATAGTATATGCACGATAAGATTGTAGTTACGTTATAAGATAATAGAGATACTGAAGAAATGTCTTGAGCTAGCTTTATGAGAATCTGTGAGTTCCATTCCACCACAGTGGTTCAGCCTCTTGCAATTGAGGTCTAGGATCAGAATCCTGCTTGTTGCACCAGGCTACGGCCTTTCATCCCAAAAAATTTAGGGAAATTCAGTAAATTAATGATACGATTACAAAGACTTCATTTGAGTTGGTTGGCTGATTTACCACTTTCTAAAACTTAATTTGCTCGATAGATCTTCTTGTCCTTCCAGAATTAAGGTGACCCACACATTTTCAATTTGTTCATTCAAGACTATGAAGACAATCATTTAATTCTGTAAGATTCATCATTTCTTGTCTTACTTAGATCCAAAAAAACATGTATTCTTTGTATTTATTTAGACATAATGTGTGCATATAGAATCTCATTCCAAACATCAGGTACACCTGGAAGGCACCAATGAGTGCAGTCAGAATAGCTACTGGGGTTAGCAAGCTGATCTTCCCCTAGAGTATCCCACTGCTTCCTATATATAGAAGGATGGCCATCTTTTCGATATTCTGACAGTTGCGTAATATTAAGCAATCGGACACTAACACCCTTCTTCTTTAGTCCTTCGATTGCATCCTCAACTATCCGAATAAACGCGTGATCAGATCCTCTGCCTGTATATCCTTCTTTGGTGATTGGCTCTGTTTCGTTGTAGCAATTTTGGTTGCTTGCCATTCCCCAGTCTTCACCCCTGTCAACAGTATGGGATAATTCAAACATTATGATGTAAATTAGTTTGAATTCTACTTGAACTTGTTTGGAGCCCATTTGCAAACATGAGATTGTCATTGATGGTTAACTGAATTTTCTCACCAGACATGAGTTGGAGACAAGCTCATAAAGAAAACTTTGGTTTTGATACTGTCAACATGCAATTCAAGCCAATCTGCCCATGTCTTTAGTGCCAGCTCAAAGCCTTCTATCATTTCCACCTCCTGAATATTTCTCTCTCTGTCATCAAATGAACCATACCTACAATAACATTAAACCATCCTTAAACCTTGATAATGTATCACACAAAGTGATCTCAGATACTATTGATTATTCACCTACACCGAACTATGTCGTTCTTACCAATTTAATTCCAAAAATTTTGACTTAGGTATCATTAGATGGTAGCCCATACTTACAGGACCTTCATCTTCAATCTAGGTTTCTTCCACCAGAGGTAAGAGTTGAAAATGAGTATATCAGCATCTGTCCAATGCCTTGCATGCTTCTCAATCGCTCCCGCTCTCATTATCCTATCTGAAATCCTATGGTTCACTGGATCATCACAGTTGGACTCAACTAGCACTGGTGACCAGTAGAAGTCGACCGACACATTGTAGTCCTGCAATTAACCACAACTTCTAATTTGATGTCTATAGAACAAGTTAATCTTTATGCATGATTCAATTTATGATACACAATTGATACATATTGCATACAATTACATGTTGATGAAAATTTATTTTACCTACCTCTGCTCTGAAAGACATAAGAGATCCATTGGATATGAAGGACTTGTGCTCACTAGCTATAGAAGACTCCAAGAGACAAACCATAGAAACCCATTGATTCCTATTTAGAGAGTCACCAACATACACCATTCTCTTGCCCCTTAGCCTCTCCAGCATCTCACTTGCATCAAACCTGTCTCATTTAACACAATTAACACACTCTATTAGGCGCACTTCTCCTCATTGTTTCACATTGAAATGCATACTTTTTGTTTCTACTAACCTTGGCAGGTTGCATCCATGCGGTTGCCATCTCCACCTCTGATACCGTGTGTCATTCCTCCCATACTTATCGCAGGCGATCTCATCGTTCATGTACGCGCAGTTCAGACCGGAGTACATTGGGTGTGTTGAGTTATCAGACACCCATCTTCCTGAAAACACATTGCAAGACGAGTAATCCTTGCGCTGCATCTTGTTGTTCTCCATCCAGTTGGGTCTCTTCGCAGTCGACATGACGATAACGATGGCGGCGGCGGCGCGGCGGCGGCCATGAAGAGGACTACGTGGTTGCTGTGCCATTTCCAGAAGCCCCAGATGGTGGTGTTCTTCTTGCCCACCATCTTTCTCATTCTTCTTAGTTTGTGATGTGAGAGTTGGCTTTGAGTGAAATGAGCCAATGGGATGGTTGGCAATGGGGGAAGTTGAGGTAGATGTTGAGTATGATTGTAAGTCTTTGAGGCCAGAACAAGTTGGGGTTAAACTTATTCTTTTTTTGTCTTGGGTGATGGCCGACACTGGGAAACCTCCATGTGCCATGTCAGTGGCGTAGCCAAGATTTTAAAGTTGGGAGGACACAAAATAACAGGCAATAATATCAAAATGGTAAGGACATTTAATACTAAATAATAATGATTTTCTTTCTAAAATACTAGGAGAAAGGGAGGGGTCTCAAACTTGAAATCTCTCAACTAATATTCTAATACATAAAAGTGATTGTTACAGTATGAAACTACACATCCAACTCTAAAAGTATAACTTGCAAATCAAACTCCTTACATATTAAAGGAAACAAAATCCAATCACCTAAAATAAAAGTGAAATAAAATAACAACAATACCTTACAAACTTCTTCGACGCTTTGACATATTTTGAAACCGTTCCATGATTACATCATTACTAATAGTATCAAATACATCAGATTCGATATATGTTACCAAACAGTCATTCATCCACTGATCTCCCATGCGGTTGCACAGTTTAGATTTCACAATATTCATAGCAGAAAATACGCTCTCAACATTTGCAGTTACCACATGTAAAATCAATGCAAACTTTATAAGTTTATAGACAAAAGGATATACCACATTTTTTCATCTCCATCATCTTCACTGCAAAACCAGCAATCCCTTTTAGTTGCAGAAATTTATTTTTGATCGCACATCATGAATGAATGTATCAAGTTGATTATCAAGAGCCATGACCTCAGTTGTTGAGAAAATATTAGGATAAAACTCAGCAAGACAAAGTAACTTCTCCTTATTAAATGCAGCAAAAGAATTACTAGGATTTAAGCATGCTACACAAAGAAGTAACTCAGTGTTCGCCTTAGTAAAGCGATTGTTTAGCTCTTGAAATTGCAAATCTATAACTGCATAAAATAAGTCACACCGATAATGATACAAGTTGTTAAGCTCTGAGCATTGCGGTGTGATCTCCCTGCGGGTATAAACATATCATCCATGTTAGGGACCTCGATATCATGTTTGACACAGAATGAAGAAACAAGTTCAAGGAAAGAATCCCATCCATCATCTCTCATTTGTTGAAATCGTTGTTTGACTATTTTAACAAGGCCATGGTATTCACAATATCTTGATCTTTTCTTAAAGCGTCAAAGACAACTTATTAGTGATCCCCAACACAATTTTCATCAAATGAATAGAAAATGCAAACTCAAATATTCGCATCATTTGTAGAATCAACACAGCTTCTCCTCTCCTTTCAGCACATGATGTTTTCTCTATGCTCTTAAGAGCTACAAACACAGGAGTGTATAAAATAATCAAGTTTAGCATAGTATAATAATGAGAGCTCCAACGCGTATCACCAGCACGTTTAAGCCCCATTTCTTGGTTCAAACCTCTCCCAGTACTGAGTTCACCACTTTCAAGTCCTTTCAGAATCTCATTAGCTTGTGCTTCCTGGAGAATGTCACGACGTTTGGCAGAAGCCCCAATAATATTGCAAATATTTGCAACAATTGTGAACACCACATTCATCTTAGAATTATTTTTAGCAACAGCTACTAGTGCCAACTGAAGCTGGTGTGCAAAACAATGAACATAAAGGGCAGATTTGTTTTCATTCAAGAGAAGAGTTCTAAGTCCATTGAATTGACCCCTCATGTTACTTGCCCCATCATAGCCTTGTCCTCATAATTTTGAGATGCTTAATCCATATGTAGCAAAGATAGCATCAATTGCTTGCTTCAAGGTCGTGGCACTAGTGTCATAAACATGTAAGATTTTAGAAAACGCTCAATCACATGGCCTTTTTATCCACATAACGCAATACAACTGCCATCTGCTCCTTTGTTGATATATCTTGGGATTCATCAACCAAAATGGCAAAATATTCATTCTCTATGTCATTTACAATAGCATTTCTGGTCTTTGTTGTAGCCGCACACACAATATCCTTCTGAATATCAGGAGATGTCATCTTCTGATTCTCTAGAGCATTTTGCAAAATAACTTTTTCTATCTCCTCACAGTTCTTTGCAAGAACTTGCAAAAGTTCTAAAAAGTTACCTTGGTTTCTAGAATTGCAAGATTCATCATGTCCACGAAACGCTAATCCTTGCTGCGAAAGATACCGAATAGAATCGATCGAGGCATTCAACCTAGTCCGATATTGAACTCGAGCAAGTTGTGAAGTCTTTAAGATTACACTATCAATGTGTTGGTCTTATCGTAGCAAGTTCTCACACTTCTCAACTGCTAGATTGTGAGAACTGTTAGGGCCTCCAACATGAGCTTTCAATTTCGCTGTTGCATGAGCCCAGTTTCTGAATCCTTCAACAATAAATGCATTTCCACCATATTGCTCATGTTGACCTTTGAAAAGATAGCAACATAAACAAAATGCTGCATCTTTTTCGACGCTATACTCCAACCACTTCGGATACAAGTCAAACCATTTTGGATTGAATTGACGGTATTTATTGTTAAATAAAATTTGAGGGTAGTCATCTTTACCCATACGAGGCTGACAAGGACCTTTCTGTAAATATACTCTTCTTTTCCGATCTTGCTCTTCAGGAGAAGTGCCTTTATCATAATTGCTTTTCTTAATCCAGGATCTGCTGAAAGTTCTTCTAAATTAGTCTCAATGCGTCTATGTTTTAACGAAGGTTCAGATTCTTTGTCAATTGTAAAAGTGTTTGGGCATTTGGGCGCAAGTTGATTAACACTTTCTCCCGTACTTGAACTTTCATTTGGTTTTGATTTTCTTATAAGAAATTTGTCCATTCCTACAAGCATATCATATGTGTTCTCAATTTCATGGTTGTTATCTTGTAATTCAAACATAAGCATGTAATGTTATAATGAAAACATGAAATTTACTATAGATAATCAATCCAACAACTCCAAGAAATAAAAAATACTTAAATTAGAAGCATGGTACTTACTGTAAACTGTGTCTATGAATTGTAGACTCTTTTTCGCCTCCTAAAAGCAGATCCCTCTGCAAATAAAGTATGCAATGCAACATTAGTTTTCAAATTGCGCACACACTTATGACTTATTTAATCACCATATAAAATTGCACAGATAAATTTCCAATCAAATAAATTTACAAACGCATGAATTCCGAATTCAACAGTACAAGCACATGAATTCCCAATTCCAATATCTCAATTGCAGCATGATTCCCCAATTGCCAATACAAATATACAATAATTATACTCAACTCAAGCATACAAAACATAAAAGCTTCATCCTAGAAATAAAAAAAGAAGGAAAATACTTGGGATTTGGTGTTGATTGAGGAATGGCATTTGATATTTGGGATGAAATTGGAAAAATTATTGTTGTGGCTTGCGGTGCAGTGGACAAGCCGAGTGTAATTAGGAAAATATTTACCTTAATTAGCATAAAAAGAACATTAAAGCTTCAGAAGAATTGGAAGAAAATATTTACCTTAATTAGGAATAAAAATAATTGTTCTTGTGGCTTGCGGTCTTGCAGTGGACAAGCCAAGTGTAATTAGGAAAATATTTACCTTAATTAACATAAAAAGAACATTAAATTGGAAGAAAAATATTAAAGCTTCATCCTCAATTAGCATAAAAAGAACAAACTGAAAGAATGTAAATATTTACCTTAATTGGAGATTTGGGGAAAGAACTTCGAGTCTTCGACCAGTGGACAAGCCGCGAACGAGATCGAAAATCCTAGCCCTGGGGCCTGGTCGCTTGGATTTCAAGTGAGAACGAGATCAAAAAAATAGGAAATGTTGTTTGGCTTTAACCCTCTCAGCCTTTTCTAGGTTATTTATAGGCGGTTAGTAATAGCAGGCTTTTTCCTTGTGGGCCGGGGGGGCACGTGCCAACCCCTGGCTCCACCACTGTGCCATGTGCTTTGTATTTAATTCCATGTTACCAGTTGTGTACTATTGTATACATATTAACCTAGCTGGTCAGTGTGAATATAATTGTTACTGTCTATCTTGATCCAGATACACATCACAAGTTTCAAATAGACAACCAATGTGTGTGTGTGTGTGGGGGGGGTTTGACAAGTGTGTGTTAGCACTTTTACTCTATTGGTTGGAAAGGGATTGCAGCATAATTAATCTTCAGAGTGGTTAGAAATTAGACAAAAGAAGATTTGTGACAAACTCAAAAGTAAAATAAATTTCATGAATTACTGATCAGGGCGAAACTAGCACTCAAAAAATGTGTGTATTATGAAATCAATGAAAAGCTCGTATGTGCTAATGTTCTCTCGATACTTCCGTTATAGCATTGGCTTCGAATCCACATGGACGGGAGGCGATAGAAGCATTAACAGTTTTTATTCACGTTGTATGTTAACAAGTCTTCTTTGTTAAAAGAATTAGAAAAAGAAAGTGAAAAGAAAAGAAAAGGAAATCAAGCATGTGGTAGGCGAGGAGAGCGATGAAAACGGCGAAGAAAGCAAAAGAGAAGTGTGGCTTGGAAAACAAAATAGAAAAGAAGATGAAACAACGTTGAACAAAGAAGGTGGTAAAACAACGATGAAAATGATAAAAAGAATTGCTTTTTAAAACAAGATAAAAGAAAGCTCATGGCTACTAACTACTAAGTGATCCACTAACCATGCTAACCTCTTAGTGATAGTTGCCTCACATGGATCCTTGGCCATCACTAATCCTTGGCTTCAAGAGACGATACAAAGCATGACAAATAAGATGGTTCATCACATTCAAACTTGCATCAAGAGCAAGCTAATACAAATATTAGATCATCAAACCATTAGAAGAAAGCATGAAATAAGAGAGAGTTAGCTTGGTTAGCAAGTTAGCAAGTTAGATGTTAGAACCCATCATGAGCCATCAATGGCTCTTGCAAGAGCAAGGCCTTGTGAGGCTATTAGATTCATGTGGATTATCAAGTAAGTAGTTAGATGGTTAGTGGTTAGTAGTTAGATTGCCATGAGAAGAAGAAAAGTTAGCCACGCAACATGTAGAAGATGGAGGAGATTACATTGGAGAAGAAAGAAGGCACCTTTACATAGATTGTCACCATCTATTACATCAATCCCTCTCTATCTCTCTAAATCTCTCAGCCCTAATACATGAGCTAAAAAGAAAAGAAAATACAAAAGGAAAGAAATGAAGAACACCTACCTATACTACCCTAAAACATAGAAACCCTAGCCTAAAAATGAAAACTGCTTCGTTTTGGGCCTCTGTAGGGGTTTATATAGGCATAAGAAGCATCTAGAAGACGAGACGGGGCCACGCGTCGAAAATCGACGCGTGGCTCCACCCAATTGCCATGGAAACGCGGCAATTGCCGCGGATCCGCTGCAATACCAGGGACTTAAGTCCCTGGTTTTTGGCAGGAAGTCCCCGTCGCTTCGAGAATAATCCTGGTATATCCCAATTCTGGTAATTTCACCCGAATATTCGTCTGACGTGCGCAAGAGTTTAGGTTCGACGTATCTTCTAGATGATCCCTTGCTTGGCCTCCAAGTAATGCGAATTTAATTACCCTAAAAGGGAATTAATTAAGCTCTTATTACTTCTTTGCCCTTAAACTCTTGATTTACCTACAAGAGAGATCAAAACACGATTTAGACCGACATTTTATTCATAAATCGGTAGAAAATGCGATATAATAATGCATAATTGTAGACTAATCACACCCCCACACTTATCTTTTGCTCGTCCCGAGCAAAACAAGAAAAAAGAACAATAGTACAAATGTTATTACACCACTTTCGCAGGTGACGCGATTGCACTGAGCATGTGCAACAAGCCGTTAAACCCTTAGGTTACCCTAGAGGAGGAGTTTGGTCTCCTGAGGGTTTTCAGCGGATTGCACCCACAAAATTCATAAAGAAAGAAGACAAATGTTAGTATTTTGAAAATGCATTTTGAAAGAGAGACAAGTTTATGAAATATTTTTGCAAAAATATAAGCGATCTAAGGTCATAAGTCCACCAAAAATTAATTTTCCTTAAACTTAGTCTTTTTGCAAGATCTTGTCTTCAATTAAGGTAAGAATTCAAAATTGGATTGAATATTTTATCTTTCATAAAACCTAGATAATATGTACTTTGTGACAGTGAAGATTTCTGGGATTTCAACTCTAACCATGAAGCCATTTATTTTTATATATATATTTTTTCTTTTTCTTCTTCTTTTTTTTTTGCTTCTTCCCTTAGTTTTCTTAAGCTTTCTAGTTCACCCATGTAGCGAGCCTTTAACCGATGACTCTCAAACCAGAAGGTCCTAGGGCACCAGACGAGAAAACATCCCTCGGCTTTAAGGACTCGAGTAAACAAGGCCACAAAACTAAGGGGGATTATTTATTTCTTTTGATCACCGTTAGGCGTGAATAATCATTCTTCTTGAGGCATAATTATCCAGCTTAATGAGTGATTTTATATATTATTTTTTTCTTTATATATATTTTTTATTATTTATTTTATGGCATTTTAGGTCTTTGTATTCATCCCAAAAATTGTGTAAGTGTGAAGTGCATACTATCTAAGGCAAAAAATTTAAGATAAAATTATCTCCCCAATCTTTTATACTTAACCTATAATTTTAAATAAGATCCATTATTTCGACTAGGTTTAAGATGTCATAATTGAGGTTTTCTTAGTTTCTAAGATCATCTTAATTTTCTTAAAAATAGATCAAAACTTTGTCTCTTTTTTTCAAAAGTTTTTAAAGAAAAAGAAAATTCCTATACAAAAGGAAAATTTCTAAAAGTATCCTAAAAGAAGTGTAAAAGAAAGAAAATCTGAAAACTCTATGTTAGTAAACCCTCCCCCACACTTATCTCATGCATTGTCCTCAATGCATCGTGATGTATGTATGCATGAAATAAATAGAGAGGGAAGGAAAAATCACCTCAAGGTGGTGGTTCCGATGGCGGTCTGATTGGTCCACGAAATGCGGCCCATCCAATGTGCGTGGAGTCCGGAGGAACCCACCAGAGACCTCTATAATACAACCCACTAGAAAGATGTATATATTTATATTTTTATTAAAAGTTTTACCCTATCTAATTTCCAAATTTTCAAAATAATTTCAGAGTCAAATTTATCAAAACCCTTGTCCCAGAATGGAATGATTGATTTAGACTCAGGAAGTACAGGAACTAATACCGACTCAGGAAAAAGACTTAAGTCAAGTAAAGGTTCGGGAGTCGAGATTGGTTCAGGAAGTGGGTCCAAATCAAGAAGTTGAAACTCAAGTCCACATTCATTTCCCCATGATAGAATGTGACTATCTAAAATTGGTGATTCAAGTTCAAGAATAACAGGTATGGGAATCAAAACTGACTCTAAAATGTTGCTCAAATTGGGTAACAAAACAGGAGTCAATATTGATTCAGGAATTTGAACTGGATCACAAATTTGAGGATCAAAGTCACATTCCTCATTGAGTTCAATTCCAGAAAAATGAGAACTTGCCAATTTATCAATGGGAGTTTCAAAAGTATGAAATTGGTAAGTTCAGTATGATCATCATAAAAGATTGGTGATTCAATTTCACAATGGACTGGTACAGGATCCAATACTGACTCGGAAAAGGCCTGAATTCAGGTAAAAACACCTCAGTCAATATTGAATCAGGAAGTGAAATTGAATTATCAAGTGGAAGCTCAGGATCATATTCATGCTCAAGTTCAATTTCAGGAAAAGGATAACTTGTCAAAATGTCAATGGGATCTTTAACATTTGAAGTTTGGACAAGTTCAGATGGGTGTGCTGAAATTGAATCTTGATTTTCAAAACAACATGATTCTTTGGCTCTAACAGAATGTTTAGTGACATCAGAAATGGTCAAACGTGAGAATGAAGACTTTTGACCATCATATCTATGTCATGATTACGAGCCATTTGAGCTTGAGTCATGATTTCAAGCATCTTTTCATAGTTAATTGGTTCATCGTTTTGTTGCGACTGGGCCTGAAAAGATGATGATTTGTTTTGGAAATTGTGGTGAAATCGTGAGTCCATCAGATTTGATTGTTGTTCGGACTCACGCAAGAATTCCTTACTCGTTCCCCAGGCAGATGGTTGTTCATTATACGGAGGTGGAACTAAGTAAGACTCTTGAAAATATTGTGGAATTGGAGAGGCCATCCTTTTCTGAAGTAGTCGCTCGACCTCTTGTAAATTGGCTTCTATACTCTTTCTTAACTCAGATTTTTCTTCAATGGGAAGTCCAGAAAAAGAAGTATAGGAAGCGAAATCGGGGAAGGAATATTGCGTAAATTGTGGATAAGGTGGACATGGGGGACAAGGAGGTTGAAAATTAAACTCGGGGGAGGTGAATCCCTATTGACTCTGTGACGAGTTGAAATTATTTTGGAAATTATAGTCATAAGAATGTGGGTATGGGTTGTATTGATTCGGATAAGTCTAACCCGGTGTATTTGGTAGGTGCATATTGTAAAAAGCCAGGTTGGAATTATCCAAATCGAATGGGGTCAGTATGAAATATGGATTCATATTCGGATTGAAAGAATTGTTATTGTTGAATTCCATTTCACAAACAATCACAAACAAAAAAGAAAAATCAAACAACAAACAAAAAGAAAAGAAAAAATCAAAACTAAGCCTATAGTAAGGTTGACCTAGACCTAGACGACTCCTAACTGGTCGATTACCCAGGGGAGGTTGTTATTTGAATCCGACCACAAGCTAATCGGCCAGGTAGGGGAAAAAATACGGTGGGAGGTATCCGTGCGTAAGCAACGGGCCTTAATTACGCCAAACCACGGTATCTTCGAGGCGTAACCTCTTAATCCCCAACCTTAGACACCGATTTCGCAAGAGTAAGATTCAAAACAAGTTCCACCCTCGGTCAATCTCTTAATAAGTCCGAGATGTCCCTAGGGGCCAACATCTATCAAATTTTATTAGGGCTTGGGTTGTGTGAGTGGGGAGGTGGTTTTTGGGCTAAGGAAGGGTGATGAAATCCCACCTTATCTTGTTTGGGTTTTGCCCTTAAGTTCAATTCATGCAAGTGTGCAATATAGATAAGAATATAACACAAAGCGATAAATCACCCACGTGTTTGTCCTATGCTATATGCAATGCCATATGTACACCTCCATCCAGATCACAACAACAAACAAAATACAGTATATTGAATTGAATTGACACGTGCCTAAATGCAAATGTCTAAACCGTTTTAAAAGCATCCAAATACCGTATTTTAGTTCTTTAGTTTATTATGGTGTGTAGGCAATCAAAGCAGGAAAGTAATAGTACAAATCCACTAGCTATTACAATTCACACATCCCAGCACAACAAGATACACAATGATTACAAAATGGCCGCGTTTTCGCGGCAAACGTCGCGTTTGCGCGGCGGTTCTTTAGAAGCTGGGGCCCTGCTTTTAAGAACAGGGAGATACAAAGCTAGTTTATGTTCTGCAATGTTAAGATCCTGTAAAGAATGTCCTGCACACCAAAATAGAGAAGAAAATGTTAACAAAAATGTAAAATCAAAACCATTCCCGTTCCCCGGCAACGGCACCAAAAATTTGATCGATCGGAGTGAAACTAGCACTCAAAAAATGTGTGTATTATGAAATCAATGAAAAGCTCGTATGTGCTATTGTTCCCTCGATACTTCCGTTATAGCATTGGCTCAACGGGTCGAATCCACAGGGACGGAGGCGATAGAAGCATTAACAGTTTTTATTCACGTCGTATGTTAACAAGTCTTCTTTGTTAAAAGAATTAGAAAAAGAAAGTGAAAAGAAAAGAAAAGGAAATCAAGCATGTGGTAGGCGAGAAGAGCGATGAAAACGGCGAAGAAAACAAAAGAGAAGTGTGGCTTGGAAAACAAAATAGAAAAGAAGATGAAACAACGTTGAACAAAGAAGGTGGTGAAAACAACGATGAAAATGATAAAAAGAATTGCTTTTTAAAACAAGATAAAAGAAAGCTCATGGCTACTAACTACTAAGTGATCCACTAACCATGCTAACTTCTTAGTGATAGTTGCCTCACATGGATCCTTGGCCATCACTAATCCTTGGCTTCAAAAGACGATACAAAGCATGGCAAATAAGATGGTTCATCACATTCAAACTTGCATCAAGAGCAAACTAATACAAACATTAGATCATCAAACCATTAGAAGCAAGCATGAAATAAGAGAGAGTTAGCTTGGTTAGCAAGTTAGATGTTAGAACCCATCATCATGAGCCATCAATGGCTCTTGCAAGAGCAAGGCCTTGTGAGGCTATTAGATTCATGTGGATTATCAAGTAAGTGGTTAGATGGTTAGTGGTTAGTAGTTAGATTGTCATGAAAAGAAGAAAAGTTAGCCAAGCAACATGTAGAAGATGGAGGAGATTACATTGGAGAAGAAAGAGGCACCTTTACATAGATTGTCACCATCTATTACATCAATCCCTCTCTATCTCTCTCTGAATCTCTCAGCCCTAATACATGAGCTAAAAAGAAAAGAAAATACAAAAGGAAAGAAATGAAGAACACCTACCTATACTACCCTAAAACATAGAAACCCTAGCTAAAAACAAAACTGCTTTGTTCTGGGCCTCTGCAGGGGTTTATATAGGCATAAGAAGCATCTAGAAGACAAGACGGGGCCACGTGTCGAAAATCGACGCGTGGCTCCACCCAATTGCCGCGAAAACGCGACAATTGCCGCGGATCCGTAGCAATACCAGGGACTTAAGTCCCTGATTTTTGGCAGGAAGTTCCCGTCACTTCGAGAATAATCCTGGTATATCCCAATTCTGGTAATTTCACCTGAATATTCGTCTGACGTGCGCAAGAGTCTAGGTTTGACGTGTCTTCTAGATGATCCCTTGCTTGGCCTCCAAGTAATGCGGATTTAATTACTCTAAAAGGGAATTAATTGAGCTCTTATTACTTCTTTGCCCTAACTCTTGATTTACCTGCAAGAGAGACCAAAACACGTTTTAGACCGACATTTTATTCATAAATCGGTGGGGAAATGCGATATAATAATGCATAATTGTAGACTAATCAATTACTTCATAAAGTTAATACATACCTTTAGTTAGATGCAAGATCACCATCATTTACTTCTTCTACATGTTTGAAAAAGTACATTTGTTACATAGATTTTGAATAAACTCAACTACATTTATAGGTTGAGTCTGAAATGGATAAAGTACTACTTTTATTTATTGACATAGTTGACTATTAAGATGCTCCTGAGCACACGCAAGGATCTCTAAGGCGTTTTAGATTTTAGATTTTTTTCCCCTCTAATTTACTCAACCGCTGATGGGATTCACCGGCGACCTTCGGGGAGCGAATCTGAAGTCTGGTCGTGGTCACATGAGAGAGAGAGAGAGAAGAAATGTCCGCGAGACAATATTCGAACCGGTGACTGTGGGAAACGTTGTGCTCTAAGCAACCCAAGCCAACCGGCTGGACAACCTCCGGGGAGCAACTCCGAAGTCTGATCGGGGCCACGTGAGAGAGAGAAAAGAAATGAGACGATGTTCGAACCGGTGACTTGTGGGGAGCGTTGTGCTCTAAGCGACCCAAACCAACCAGTTGGACAACCTCCGGGGACGTTTTAGATTTAAGATATAATAGAAGAGGAGGGAAGAAGAACAGTGACAATTACAAACTGCATGGACTGCACTCCTCACTAAATACATAAAATATGACTGAGGTCACAAAATCCAGAAACCCTCAACAACCTAAGAGTGACCCCAATCTGACAAAATACATATCTAAGAGGTCATTAGGTTTTCATATATGTGAAATTTGTCATGGAAATGATCGTAAATCTCCAGCCAAAAACATCAAGTGCTACATCCATAACAACATAATCAGTGAGAAGAAATATTTCAGGTAGACATTGTAAACAACTGGAACATCTCGTCCTCCAATCAACACGGTCAACACGCACAAAGGAGAGCTCATTGAACTATAAATTACAGAGAATTTGAATCAACATGATTAGAATATGAGAATTAATCGGTGGTACAGATTAATTTTAAACAATATTTTTCAATATTTTAGAATTTTCGTTATTTCTCAGAATTTTTCTGAATTATTTTTATAAAATCACCAAAATCGGGATTGATCTTTACCACCGATTAATTCTCAGATTTTTTAAATTACCAACGGAGTTAAATTTCTAGAAACTACTTTCATATTTTTTTTCTTAGAATAATATTTACTATCTTAATCCATTTTTTGAGATTTTTCTGAATTTATCAAAATTTCGCCGGATTCGGTGCCGAACTTATCGGCAAAAGATTCTGAGATTTTAATTTGAAAATAGTATTGAATTTCTTGAATTTGATTTCACCATGATACTCAGTATTTTTCTTTATTTTTAGAACTTTTGGGAATCATTCTGAGATATTTGATTTTCGGACGATTTTGATATTTTTTTTAAAAGTTTTCCGCATCCGCGACCAAATCGGGGAATCTGCCACTCTAATTTTTCCCTTTTTTCTTGCAATCAAATATTTTCCTTTTACCCTTTTCTTTTATTTTTCCTTTTTCCTCCCTTCCTTTTCCTTCTACCATATTCTAAATACTTCTCCATTCTTTTATCACATTCTACAACCCTCCTCCAAAATATCTCCTCCAAAATATCCCAACCCACTTAACACCCTCTTCCATTAGCCATGGCAGCTAATCCACCTAACCCCTTTACCAATTTACAAAAAAATCCTAACCCTAATCCCTTTCTTTCTCCTTTAACTCCAACTCCAAACAACTCCCTTTCCTTCTCCTTTCCTTTTCATTTCTCCATCAAAACCCTAATCACTACTAACTTGTCCTTCATCTCCACAACAACCACAACAACTACAACTTCTCCAACTCCCTACAGTCATCTTCTTCCTCCTCCATCTCCATTTATTTCACCACAACTGCAATACTCCTCTATACAAACCACCATCTCCTTTACCTTCTCCAAAACTACCACCACCACTAAGTCCTTCCACAATACCACCACCCCACCATCTTCTTCAGGACTGGCCACTACCCTAAGCCCTAGTCCAATTATCTCCTCTCCGACGACATCTCCGATGACCATTCTGATGACAATTTCAGCAACACCACCACCATCTTCTTCAATATCAACTCCACTATTTCAACGTCTCCATCACCAGCACCTCTTCTTTTCTCTCTCCATCACCACCATTTTCACTCTTACCACCACAAAAACCACCCCCATCACCACTACTTAAACCTCCATCATCATCATCATCATCTCCATCACTTCTCCTTCAAAATCCGATTCCATTACAACCATTAACACCATCACCCTTCTCTTCTCCTCTCCCTCCTCCTCCTTGGGCAGGCCACCCCCTTGGCCTCCCAAGTGGTGGCACACCATCTAGGGCCGGCGGCCACCAAGGGGCCAAGCCCCCATTTGCCTCTCGCTTTGGTGTTTTCCTATTACGAAGTTCGTGCGCGTAGCTTTTCGAAATTTCTGACATTTTCATCGTGATTGTATTTAGGCGAGTGTCCTTGCCGTGATTTGGCTATCCCACTTCGACGAGTGTATTGTACTTATATTTATATTTTTGTAGATTTGTGTGAGTTGTAATCCATGGACATATCGGAGCTTGTACTGGATCGATGTACTGTAATCTTGTAATAGTATAGATGACACTATATTTATGCCTATGTGACACTAACATCTTCTGTAGTACTAAAACCTTTAGGATTAAACTCTCTGAGTTTCCTACCTTCACCAGAGGCATAGCTAAGTCATGTGGCTGCGATCCAAGCTTAATTGCATAGCCTTGTCAGGCCTAGCTTACTATGTTTTTGCTTTGCTTGAACTCCATGTGTTTTACTAGCTACACCATGTGACTGCTGATACTGGCATGCATAAGGCTGAGTGCAACTCAGCGATCGACAACCTCCCATAGCTGTCAACAGGTCAGTTTAACAGAAATTGAGTCTCAGCTCAGTCTTTTGACAACTAGGATATAGCTGTCAACAAGTCAGTTTAACAAAAATTGAGTCTAAGCTTAGTCTATTGACAAGCAAGATATAGCTATCGACAGTCAGTTAACAAAAATTAAAGTTGTCTCAATCTGTTGACAGCCAAACTCAACTATCACATGTATTGTGCAGTTTTTAAAAATTATGACCGTTGGAGTCATGCCTGTCGACAGACATATATAGTTGTCGATAACTAGGCAGTCAACTTGCATGTTTTATTCCCCAACGAGTAATTTCTCTTCTAAAATAGTCCAAATTCATTTTCAACATTTATTTTATGATTTTAACATGTTTTTACTGTTGGGATTTGCTGAGCAATAGTCTCCAACCTTATCCTATAAATAGGAGTGATTAAAGAGTGTTTTAACTCAAGTTTTGCAAAAGTTTTTCAAGTGTTCAATTCTAAAATCTATTGTGAAACTTTTTAGTGCTTTTCAATCCAAGTCCTTTAAAGTTTTCTCACACATTTGACTCATCATCTCTATATCTATCCTATAGGATCATTATTGTGAGATAATTTTTTTGTAGTCAAGGAGTTAATCACCAAGGATTTCAAATTTTGTATTGAGTGTTTGGAGATTGCGGCCTCAAGTGAACTTGCGGGTTCGTGTGTCGGTGTTCTTATGGGAACAAGTAAGGAACTTGAAGGTCCAAGATTTCTTAAGGGAGCTTGCAAGTGATGCGGCACCGAGTGATCTTACGGAATCAGTTATAGTGAAAATTCTTCATTGTGGTGAAGACGGAGACGTAGAGTAAGTTGTTCGAACCTCGAAATAAATCTTGCGATTGCTTTTCTCTCTCAACTCAACTATACTCATTCTTGTATATATCTTGTATGTTCTTTCTTTCTTATTATTAATGCTTGATATCGTTTTATATGCTTGCACTCGTTTAAGTCAAGAAAGTAATTGTGCATCTCAACTCTTATTTTAAGAGAAAGTACAAGAAGAAGCTCAGCCTTCATGGGTTTATTGGGAGAGAGGAGATAAAAACTTGATGGTAGAGTTTATTAACTCATCGGAAGAAATAGTGCAGAGATCAGAGTCCAAAGGAGCGAGAACGCAGATTAGAAAGCAGCCAGGACTGGCCGACGCCCGGTCGACCGGTAAGCACAACGTGCACGACACCAGCTCGTCGACCAGAGCGATCGACCGACTGGTATAGATGGACTTTCTATTAGTGACGATTAACCGACTGGTCAACCAAAGGGAAGGGTCGGTCGACCGGCTCGGTTGACCGACGGGCGAATCTGCTTCTTCTGATAGGATTCAGACTTCATTTCTGAAAAAGAGTCGAATCCAATTGTGGTTTCCTAAAATTCTAGGACTCTCTGGCTATAAATAAAAATTGTATCTCTTGAAAACTTATACTTTATTATTGAATTAATAAGATCTCTCTCCCTTTCCCCGAGGACGTAAGCAAATTGCCGAATCTCATTAAATATTGTGTTTACTTTCTCTCTTATTTATTTGTTCATGTCTTTTGGGTACTTCTCTGGTGCATCTATCTCTGTCGGTAGAGGTTCCTCATTGGTTGTTGCCACGGCACACGCAATAAGTGGTATCAGAGCATCCCTGGTTCGTCGTGAGATCGTGTGTGAATTCTAAAAGCATTGGTGGCTATTTGGCAGAGATCATGTGTTGATCTCGGAGAAGCATTGGGACTGTTTGTGGGATCGTGTGTCAATCTCAGAAAAGAGTTTGGATTGCTCGAGGAATAAAAATTGGTGGAGTAGATCATTCAAAAACTCTCCTAGGGTTTCACTTTGAGATAAAGATCCTATCTTTATCTAGTTTTTGATCTAACTTTGTTTGTTTTTCCGTATTGTTTTGAGGAATCTATTGAGAAGATGGCTGGAGATAGTACATCTATGATAAAAACCATGAATCCACATCCATTGAAAATTGATATGGTGAAGTTTGACAGCAAGAACAACATTGGGATGTGAGGATGTGAGGTGATGAATGCATTAACGGTATTAAACCTCGAAGATCTCTACGGTTGGAGAAAAAGCGCGAGGCTACTTCTGAAGAGGAATGGGATAAGATGAATTGAACGGCGTGTGGTCTGATTAGGTTTTATTTGACACAAGACATCAAATATTATTTGTTATATGAAACACCTACAAGACAGTTTGGGAGACCCTGGAGAAAAAATATCTAACAAAAAGTATCGAGTCGCGTTTGCAATTGAAGAGGAGGCTTTATCGCTTTCAGATAAAGAGATGACTCTCCATTAATGAACACATGAATAACTACACCAAGCTTCTTACGGACTTAGTTAAGGTGGATGTCAGGATCAAAGAAGAGGATAAGACATTGATTCTATTGAATTATCTTCCTGAAGAGGAGTATGAAACCTTCACCCTATCTTTGATCAATGATAGACAAACACTAAATTACAATGAGGTATCGGTTTCTCTTGTAAATTATGAAGTAAGGAGGCAGGACAAGTTGTCTTCTTCTAGGAGTACATCAGCAGAGGCGTTGCGATAAGAGACAGAAGTTGCAATCGGAAGGGCAAAGGTGATCGTGGGAGATCAGAGTCCAAGCTAGGTTTGAAGAAGAAATAGTGCGCTTTTTACAAACAGCTAGGGAACTGGAAGATTGATTATTCAAAAATCAAGGGTAAGAAGAAAGAGTCAAATACCGAGGCAAATCTCGTACAGGTGGTCAGTACTCATACCAGTACTTTCACCGGCAGGTAGATCAAACTCAGACTCATCGTTATTCTCTTTTTCCATAACTACTCCTATTGTTGGTTACTCAGAAGACTCTGACTGGATCATAGATACTGAAGCTACCTATCATGTATGCCCAAATAAGAATTGGTTTTCTAGTTTTGAAAAGCTTGATAGATGTTCTGTTACTATGGGTGATATCGCCCATGTAATATGAAAGGAATAGGTATAGTCCAAATCAAATGCTTGATGGGATGGTGCAGGAATTGAAGGAGATGAGGTATGCACCTTGACTTGAAATGAATCTTATCTCAGTTGGTACTTTAAAAACATTAGTCTTGAGGTATCGATAAGAGATGGTATTCTCAAGAAGATCAAAGGCTCAATGGTGATTTTGAAGGGCGTTCAATGAAATAATCTTAACTACTTAAAGGGTAGTACAGTTATAGGTCAGGTGGTGACTTCTGCAGATTCAGATGATGATTCAATCAGGCTGTGACATATGAGGCTCGGACATATAGGTGAAAAGTCCTTGTGAGCTCTTGCAAAGCAAGGTCTGTTAAAAGGTGCCAGAATATGCAAATTGGAGTTTTGTGAACATTGAGTCATCGAAAAGAAGACCAAGGTGAAATTTGGCACAGTGACTCACTGCACCGAGGGGATTCTGGATTATATTCACACCGATGTTTGGGGACCTACCAAGATGACATCTATTGAAGATAACCACTACTCTGTGACTTTTGTAGATGATTATTCTGAAAACACCTAGAGGGGGGTGAATAGGTGTAAATGCTAATCTAACAATCTTTTTAAAACAAGTATGAATGAATGATGCAACGATCTCCCAAAACAAGACTAAGAGCCGAATACCCGTGAAGGGCTCTGAACTCCTTCCTCGTGATTCCTCTAGATAAGAGTTAGAGGTGCGTATTGCAATCTTGTTGTATGAGAATTGATCGACAAGTCAGCAAGAAATGAATTGGAAGCAATAATGAAGTGTACACAAATATATCACAAGAAATGAAAGCAATAACACAAGCTAAAAGTAAAGAGCAATAGAGAGCAAGAACAAAAGCAATCGCAAACACAAAGTATTTGTTTCGAGGTTCGAGCCACCGCTCTAATCCCCGCCTTCACCGCTGTGAAGGGTTTCCACTATCCACCGAGGACTTTACAAGGTCTACCGAAGATCGGAGTACCGAACTCCACCACTTACAAACCTCTACCGAAGAGGTATCTCAACAAGAACAAGAAGAAGGAACAAGTAGCCAAGTGATCACCAAAAGAATCACAAACTTCTTACAAACTTTCTCTTTACAACTTCCTTATAGAATGAGGATGGGATTTTTGGCTTTAGAAGTGTGTGAGAAAAACAAACTCAGTTGTAAATATAAAATGCTTGCAAACACAACTGAAAAACAATGGCCAAGAAAGCAATGGAGAATTGAGAGCTTTGAAACTTTTCTTTCTTTTGAAAACTTGTAAACTAGGGATTTTTCTTGGTGTCATTGCAAGAGACCAACCCTCTCTATTTATAGGGAGAGGAAGGGATTAAAACATGATTCAATTAAGTTTAAATGATCCAAAATTAGTCCCCAAAAGATCAGAAAACTCTGCTAAACAAAAAGTGATAAAAACAATTTTTCAGAAAATCACCAAAGAGGAAAGAGCCGTTGGGGCTCCAGACAGCCTATCGGTCGACCGGTAGCCCATCTGGCAGATAGCCGTTGGCCGCGGTCGACCGGTCGGTCGACATCCGCAAAGGGGCAAACACAGTTTTTTAACTGTCGGTCGCCCGGTTGGTCGACCGACAAAAAACAGAGAGCAAGTTGTTTTCGGTCGGTCGACCGGTCGGCCGACCGACAGACGTGCACAAGCGTGCACGTCCTGGACACAGGACTCGGTCGACCGGGCGGTCGACCGGCCTGGCCTGGAATAGGTTCGGTCGACCGACCCTGTCGACCTCCAGGCCTGAAACAGATTTTGAAGTAGGATTTTTTTGGATTTGGGAAAATTTTCAAAATAATTTTTTAGGGAAATATGGCTAAGTATCATGCTGAAAAGATAGATATACATGATATAAAAAAGATATAAAATTTGTAAAAATTTGAATCATGTATAGAGACCAAAGCATGAACTTAAAACAAATACCAAAACTAAAAACTTGTATTTTGAAAAGTGTGTGTGTGTTTTAGAGCCAATTTACCACAACCTCAAACTTTAACAAACTAAGTCTTACATAGGTTCTAGGTGACTACAAAGTCTTCAAGTGGGCTTCTCCATATGATCTTGCAAGCTTGATTCTTGAACCCGAAATGAACCGACTTGAGTCAAAACAACCTTCCTTTAGGGAAGAACACTCCATGAATCTTAGAACCCTGAAACACACTTAAATAATAAACATGATTAGTACAAATAACTATATATGTTTTGGAATCATCAAAACTCAATAAAACGGGCGATTGTAACCTTGGGCCAACAATCTCCCCCTTTTGATGATGATAAAACATATAGTTATTTTAAATATAGGAAAAGAGCTTGGAAGCTCCCCCTCAAATTATGCTATGTATAAAAGAATGATTATGTGTAAAAGTGAATGGCTATATACATAAAGCATAAAAAGTATACAAAACACAATGCACAAAAACAAAATACAAAGTGCATAAAACTTCAAAACTAACCTTCAAAACTAACTATTTCTCCCCCTTTCTGTCATACATCAAAAAGGGTAAAAAAATAAGAAATTTTTCTTTCAAGAATCCATAATACAAACATTCAACTCACCACAAATAAATGAAAATCTAGCATAGTCTAGAGGTTTTGTAAAAATATCGGCAAGTTGAAAATCGGTAGAAACATAATCAATATCAATATCACCTTTCTAATAATGATATCTAAGAAAGTGATATCTAATGTCAATGTGCTTAGTTTTACTATGTTGATTTGCATTTTTAGTCATATGAATAGTACTAGTATTATCACAAAATATTTTAATATGATCAAAATGCAAATCATAGTCAAGGAGAGTATGTTTCATCCAAAGACTTGTGCACAACAAGCTCCAGCTGCAACATACTCCGCCTCGGCGGTTGAAAGGGCTACCGAATTTTGCTTTTTGGAAGACTAAGAAACAAGACAATTACCAAGAAATTGACATGTTCCACTTGTACTTTCCTATCTACCCTACAACCCGCATAGTCGGCATCCGAAAAACTCGTCATGTTAAATTGTCCGGTTTTCGGATACCACAAACTCATTTCAATTGTGCCCTTAAGGTATCTAATGATGCATTTAACCGCAACTAAATGAGACTCCTTAGGACATGATTGAAAACGAGCATAAAGACATACACAAAACATAATATTGGCCTACTAGCCGTCAAATACAACAAACTACCAATCATGCTATGATAAAGCTTAATGTCTACACTTTTACCTTGTTCATCCTTGTCAAGCTTTGTGGTTGTTGCCATGGGAGTTTTGCTCACTTTAGCTCCTTCAAGCCCGAACCTCTTGATAAGTTCCTTTGTGTACTTGGCTTGATTGATGAAGATCCCATCCTTTCTTTGCTTGATTTGGAGACCAAGGAAATAGTTGAGCTCACCCATCATAGACATTTCGAATTCTTCCTTCATGCATGATTCAAAAGCTTGGCAAAGGGTTTCATTAGTAGAACCAAAATGATATCATCCACATAAATTTGCACAATAAGAATATCATTTTCAACATGTTTTGTAAATAAAGTAGTATCAATTTTTCTTTCTTAAAACCATTTGAAATTAGAAATGAAGAAAGCCTTTCATACCAAGCCCTAGGGGCTTGTTTTAAACCATAAAGAGCTTTGTCAAGTTTGAAAACAAAATCCAGATGTGTAGGATCAACAAACCCGGGGGTTGTTCAACATACACCTCCTCTTCAATAAATCCATTTAAGAAAGCACTTTTAACATCCATTTGAAAAAGCTTAAAATCTTTATATGAAGCAAATGCAAGTGTCATCCGTATGGCTTCAAGCCGTGCTACGGGTGCAAAGGTTTCATCAAAATCGATACCTTCGATTTGAGTGTAACCTTGGGCAACTAACCTAGCTTTATTCCTAACAACGTTACCCGACTCATCCAACTTGTTCTTAAAGATCCACTTAGTACCAATTGTTGGTCTATCGTGGGGCCTAGGAATAAGGTGCCAAACTTGGTTGCGCTCAAATTGATTGAGCTCCTCTTGCATGGCTAGCAACCAATATGAGTCGGCCTCGGCTTCGAGGACGCTTTTGGGTTCAAAGTGAGAAATAAAAGCATAGTGTCCACAAAAATCATGAAGTTGAGAACGAGTAGTTACCCCTTGAGATACTTCACCTAAAACAAGGTCCTTGGGATGATGTGGATTGTATCTCCAATCCTTTAGAAGTTGTTGAGTAGGCTCCACTTCAATTCCTTGAATTTCATTTCCTTGAGCCTCCTTTTCTTTAGCTTCATTTCCTTCATCATCCTTTGGCTTGTCTTCAATAATAGGTGAGTCCTCCAAAGTGACTTTCTCCATGCCTTCATGCAAAGAATCTATTTCTACAACATTCTTAACAAACATATTAGATTCCTCAAATTTTACATGTATAGATTCTTCAATAGTCAAAGATGACTTGTTGAAGACTCTATACGCTTTACTAGTATTTGAGTAACCAACAAAAATTGCTTCATAGGACCTTGCATCAAATTTTCCCAAATAGTCTTTTGTATTCAAAACAAAACATTTGCATCCAAAACTTTAAAGTATGAAACATTAGCTTTCTAGAAAAATAAATCTCAAAAGAAGTTTTTGAAGAATTTTTGCATAAGAAAACACGATTTGATATATAGCATGATGTATTAACGGCCTCGGCCCACAAATAATGTGGGAGACCATATTCATTAATCATTGTCCTAGCCATCTCTTGTAATATCCGATTTTCCGCTCAGCTACTCCATTTTATTGTGGAGTTCTAGGACAAGATAATTCATGCTTAATTCCATGTTCTTCACAAAAGTAATAAAGGGTAGGTTAATGAATTCACCACCTCTATCGCTTCTTATTCTTAAATTGAAGAATCTTTTTCCTTTTCAACTCTTTTCTTAAAGGCTTGAAAATGTGAAAAGGCTTGATTTTTATGTTCTAAAAGAAAACCCATGTAAAACGCGAAAAATCATCAACCAAAACAAATGCATAACGATTCCCACTTAGACTTTTGGTTTGAATAGGACCAAACAAATCCATATGGATCAACTCCAAGGGACGTGATGTCATGATATCCTTATTGACTTGAAAGAGGACTTGGTTTGTTTCCCAAGTTGGCATGCGTCGCAACGCGGTCCTTTTCAAAATTCAAGCAAGGAATACTTTTCACCATTTCCTTGTTGTTTAACCTAGATAGATGGTCAAAAGAAATGTGGCCTAATCTTCTATGCCACAACCAAGAGTCATCATCGAGGGCTTTTAAACAAGTAATATTGCAAGACATATTAGACAATCAATCATGTATATATTGCTTTCACGAAAACGGAAAAATATACATGTGTTGGATAGTCTATCAAAAACTTTACAAGCTAAATTATCAAAAACAATATCAAAACCTTTATCACAAAGTTGACTAACACTCAAGAGATTATGCTTGAGGCCATCAACTAAAACAACATTTTCTATTAAAGGGGATGTACCAAGTTTAACATTACTAATGCCGATGATTTTACCCTTGGTATTATCTCCGAAGGTGACGGTGCCACCTTCATGGTATCTTGATAGGGTTGCATTGATATCCCAAGTCATGTGCCTTGAGCAACCACTATCAAGATACCACAATCCTTTATGGCGTTGCGCCTTGGAAAGTACCTACATCATTTAACAAATTTATTGACTTTGGTACCCAAATTTTCTTGGGTCCTTGAAAGTTAGTATTTCGAACCCAAACATTATGATGTGAAGTATTAAGTCTATCATAGCAAAACTTAACTAAGTGACATTTACGGCCACAATATGTGCATGAAAATACCTTCCCATACATGTATGCATGATGTGTGTGTGGAGGGTGAGCATGTTTGGGGGGTTTGGCATGATGTAAAGGTTGTGATTTATGAGCATGAACATGAATAGCATGTGATTGTTTCTTAGAGGCTTGTTTCTTAGGAAACATAGCCTCAAGTCTATTCTTATCAAATTCACACTTTTTCAAAACTACTCCTAAAGAATCAATTTTTTCTTTAAGCATGGAAATCTCATTTTCATTAACTTGTGGAAACTTACCTTTGCAAGAAATCTTGTAGTTATCAAAATCTTTTTGGGTGGAAACAAGAGGGGAAAGTAATTCATCTTTTTCTTTATAAAGAGTGAAAACTTGATGATTAAGAGACTCATTTTCCTTTTTCATTTTTAAATACTTTTTCTTAAGAAAATCATAGTTATGTGAGAGTTCTACAAATGCTTCTCCTAATTCATCCATGGAAAGCTCATCATTAAAAGAAGTGGAAGGGGTTACCTTGCTTGTGCTTTCATTAGCCATGAAGCACATGTTGGCGGTGTCAACTTCCTCCTCGGATTCACTCTCGGAATCCCATGTAGCCTTGCTTTCTTCTTGTAAGGCTTCTTGGAGGTGGAAGGCTTGACTTTATCCGGGCACTCCGCAACAATGTGACCCGGTCTTTGGCAATTGAAGCAAATAATTTTCTTCTCTTCTTTACCACCTTGCCATCTCCTTCTACCTTGGAACTTTGCCTTGTTATACATCCTCCGAACGTTCTTAACAAGAAGTGAGATCTTCGTCATCTTCTTCTTCATCGTCTTCGCCGGAGTATGAGGATTGACTCTTGAAGGCAATAGCTTTCTTCTTGGAAGGAGCCATTTCCTCCCTTGATTTTCTCTCGATCTCATTCATGGGTCTTGAGGTTCCCAATGAGACCTATAGGCTCCATCTCCTCCTTGTCATTGAGTTCCTTCAAGGTAGTTGCTTTCACTTCCCATGAAGGAGGAAGAACCCGGATGATCTTCCTTACTCTTTGGTCGTTGTCAATAGCATCACCTAGAGAAGAAAGTCCATTAGTGATCTTTGTAAATCTTGTAATCATATCATCTATGGTTTCATTATCATGCATAGAGAAATTTTCATATTGGGAACGAAGAAGGTCTATTTTAGCCCTCTTCACTTGTGAGGTTCCCTCATGAGTAACAAGCAAGTGAGTCCAAATTTCATGTGCGGATTTGCAATGAATAACTCTAGCGATATCATCATCATTAAGTGCTTGGAGTAATGCATAGTGTGCCCTAGAGTTAGCATCAAATTCTTTGGTCTCAATTTCGGACCAAGTGGATTCATCACCGGTGGGTGCACTAAATGGTTTGGTCACCGCCTTTGCAACCCGCTTCCTAGGGATTGCAAGAAAACAGTCATCTTAACCTTCCATATGGGAAAGTTAAGGCCATCAATCTTTGGGGGGTCTTAATTCCATCGGCCATATTTACTAAGTGAAAGTGTGTGAAAAAAGGATGAAATGATTAGCAAATAGTGGATCTCTCTAAGGTTGTTAAGCCAAGAGCCTAGAGACCAAAGCTCTGATACCAATTGAAAACACCTAGAGGGGGGTGAATAGGGTAAATGCTAATCTAACAATCTTTTTAAAACAAGTATGAATGAATGATGCAACGATCTCCCAAAACAAGACTAAGGGCCGAATACCCGTGAAAGGCTCTGAACTCCTTCCTCGTGATTCCTCTAGATAAGAGTTAGAGGTGCGTATTGCAATCTTGTTGTATGAGAATTGATCGACAAGTTAGCAAGAAATGAATTGGAAGCAATAATGAAGTGTACACAAGATATATCACAAGAAATGAAAGCAATAACAAAAGCTAAAAGTAAAGAGCAATAGAGAGTAAGAACAAAAGTAATCGCAAACACAAAGTATTTGTTTCGAGGTTCGAGCCACCGCTCTAATCCCCGCCTTCACCGTCGTGAAGGGTTTCCACTATCCACCGAGGACTTTACAAGGTCTACCGAAGACCGGAGTACCGAACTCTACCACTTACAAACCTCTACCAAGAGGTATCTCAACAAGAACAAGAAGAAGGAACAAGTAGCCAAGTGATCACCAAAAGGATCACAAACTTCTTACAAACTTTCTCTTTACAACTTCCTTATAGAATGAGGATGGGATTTTTTGGCTCTAGAAGTGTAGTGAGAAAAACAAACTCAGTTGTAAATGTAAAATGCTTGCAAACACAACTGAAAAACAATGGCCAAGAAAGCAATAGAGAATTGAGAGCTTTGAAACTTTTTCTTTCTTTTGAAAACTTGTAAACTAGGGATTTTTCTTGGTGTCATTGCAAGAGACCAACCCTCTCTATTTATAGGGAGAGGAAGGGATTAAACATGATTCAATTAAGTTTAAATGATCCAAATTTGTCCCCAAAAGATCAGAAAACTCTGCTAAACAAAAAGTGATAAAAACAGTTTTTTCAAAAATCACCAAAGAGGAAAGAGCCGTTGGGGCTCCAGACAGCCTATCGTCGACCGGCCCGGTCGACCGGTAGCCCATCTGGCAGATAGCCGTTGGCCGCGTCGACCGGTCGGTCGACCATCCGCAAAGGGGCAAAACAGTTTTTTAACTGTCGGTCGCCCGGTCGTCGACCGACAAAAAACAGAGAGCAAGTTGTTTTCGGTCGGTCGGTCGACCGGTCGGCCGACCGACAGACGTGCACAAGCGTGCACGTCCTGGACACAGGACTCGGTCGACCGGGGGGGTCGACCGGCCTGGCCTGGAATAGGTCCGGTCGACCGGCCCTGTCGACCGCCAGGCCTGAAACAGATTTTGAAGTAGGATTTTTCTGGACTTGGGAAAATTTTCAAAATAATTTTGTAGGGAAATATGGCTAAGTATCATGCTGAAAAGATAGATATACATGATATAAACAAGATATAAAATTTGTAAAAATTTGAATCATGTATAGAGACCAAAGCATGTACTTAAAATAAATATCAAAACTAAAAACTTGTATTTTGAAAAGTGTGTGTGTGTTTTAGAGCCAATTTATCACAACCTCAAACTTTAACAAACTAAGTCTTACATAGGTTCTAGGTGACTACAAAGTCTTCAAGTGGGCTTCTCCATATGATTTTGCAAGCTTGATTCTTGAACCCGAAATGAACCGACTTGAGTCAAAACAACCTTCTTTTAGGGAAGAACACTCCATGAATCCTTAGAACCCTGAAACACACTTAAACAATAAATGAATTAGTACAAATAACTATATATGTTTTGGAATCATCAAAACTCAATAAAACGGGCGATTGTAACCTTGGGCCAACATATTCTATGCGATGTTGGGATATACCTTGAAGCACAAAGGAAAAGTCCTAGAATTGTTTGTGGAGTGGAAGAAGAGTATAGAGAAAAGCACGGGAAGAAAGATCAAGGTACTCTAGTCAGATAATAGAGGAGAGTATAAGAGTGATCCTTTCTTAAAGCTATGTCCTAATGAGGGCATAGAAAGGCACTTCACAGTAAGAGAAACACTATAACAAATGGGATAGCCAAAAGAATGAACATGACCTTGCTAGAGAAGGTTCGATATATGTTATCCAATGCCTGATTATCAAAGAAATTTTGGGCTGAGGATTTGGCATATGCTTGCTATCTCGTTAACAGGTTGCCTTTGTCTACGATAGGAGCTAAAACTCCTCTTGAAGTTTGTTAAGGAAAGCTGCTCAGGATTATGATTCGCTAAGGATATTTGGGTGTCCAGCCTACTACCATCTTAAGGAAGGCAAGTTAGATCCAAGAGCAAAGAAAGGTGTGTCCGTAGGATTCAAGAGAGGTGTAAAAGGCTACAAGATTTGGGATCCTAAGGATAAGAAGTTTATCCTCAGTAAAGATGTCACATTTGATGAGGCTTCAATGTTGAAGCCTACAATCTCTCAGAAGGTAGAGATTGAGAAGACCAAAGGAATATCACAGCAGGCGGAGATTAAAAAGACCAAGGAATATCACAGCAAGTGGAACTTCACCGTCTCTAGAAAGATTAGTATCATTAGAGATCATACCCATAGTGACACAAGATAGTGATCATGTAGCCGATCAGGATACTGATGTTGATGAGGATCAAGGACAGGCTATGAGTGATGTCGATGAATTCATTGCAGTTGAAAGAACCAGAAGAAATCTACGAAAGCCTAGTTAGCTCACTACAGATATAATTGTGGCCTATGCTCTCCCAATCGTTGAAGAAGCGATCCCGCCTATATATAAGGAAGCTGAAATCAGTTCAGAGTCCAATGTAGAAGGATACCATGGCAGAAGAGATGAGTTCTCTATACAAGAACGACACTTGGAACTGACAGAGTTGCCTAAGGGAAAGAAGGCAATTGGCTATAAATGGGTATATGCAAAGAAACAGGGATCTCTTAAAGATGATATTGTACGCTATAAAGTCAGGTTGGCAGCTAAAGGCTGCGCACAGCAAGAAGGCATTGACTACAATGAGGTATTTTCACCAGTTGTAAAGCACTCGTCGATTCGAATTTTGCTAGCGCTGGTAGCACAATATGAGCTGGATCTTGACCAGCTCGATATGAAGACCGCCTTTCTCTATGGAGATCTTGATGAGGAGATCTATATGTCTCAGCCGATGGGGTTCAAAACCGCAGAAAAGGAGAATATGGTATGCAAACTGAAGAAATCACTGTATAAATTAAAGCAATCTCCTAGGCAGTGGTATAAGCGTTTCGACAGCTTCATAAGAGGTAAAAGGTACACATGTAGCCATTCTGACCCCATGTGTGTATTACAATAAGCTACCCGGAGGAGAGTACATCTATATACTGTTGTATGTAGATGATCTTCTAAGAGCAGATCCACAATAGATAAATTGAAGAAAGACTTATCTTTCGAGTTCGAGATGAAGGATCTTAATGAAACAAAGAAGTTGCTAGGCATGGAGATTGAGCGAGACCGAAGGAGTGACGAGGTTAGCTTGACGCAGAAGGGGTATTTGCAGAAGGTACTTCAGAGGTTCAACATCAACAACGATACGAAATCTATAAGTACACCATTGGCTCCTCATTTCAAGTTAAAAGCCACTATGTTTTTCCTACAATTGAAGAACGTGAGTACATGACTCATGTGCCATGTGCTAGCTCAGTTGGTAGCTTAATGTATCGATGGTGTATACAAGGCCTAATTTGTCACAAGCTGTCGTGATGATTAGCAGTTATATGCATGATCCCGGTAAGGATCATTGAGAGGCAGTAAAGTGGGTTCTACGGTACATCCAAGGTTCCATAGACGTTGGTTTAGTATTTAAGAAAGATTCTACAAGTAATCAGGAGTGTGTCGGGTATGTTGATTCTGACTATGCAGGAGACCTCGACAAACGCCGGTCTACAACGGGATATGTGTTCATATTGTCTCAAGCACCAATGAGTTGGTGCTCTATTCTATAGTTTACCGTTGCACTGTCTTCTGTAGAGGCCGAGTACATGGCCATGACGGAAGCTATGAAAGAGGTAATATGGCTTTAAGGGTTGCTCGATGACTGGGGATTCTCAAAATCTGTTGAAGATCACTGTAATAGCATGAGTGCTATCTATTTGGAAAAGAATCAGGTGTATCATGTAAGGACGAAGCACATTGACGTCAAGATCTACTTTGCTCGGGAGATTTTTGATGAAGGTGACAATGAGTTATAAAAGGTTCACACAAAGGAGAATCTCGCTGATATACTTACCAAGTGGTTTTGAGAGTGAAATTTACACATTGTAAAGAGTTGCTCCATATCCTTCCAGTTGCTAGAGCTCGACGGAGCCCGTTTAGATGAATTACGGATGGCTCGATCCCTTGGGCAAGGTATATAGGCAGCCACATAGGTGCAGCCCCTTTCGAGTCGACGTGTACTGTGTTGAGTTCAATTCAGATTTGAGAAATCTTCACCGAGGTGGAGAACTGTAGAGAGAGATGAGATAAAAACTTGATGGTAGAGTTTTTAACTCATCAGAAGAAACAGTGCAAGATCGGAGTCCAAAGGAGCAAGAATGCAGTCCAGAAAGCAGCCAGGACAGTGGCCGACCGTTCGCCCAGTCGACGACATGCACAATGTGCACGGTACCAGCCCGGTCGACTGGAGAGGTGGACCAACTGGCACACATGAACTTTCTGTTGGCGACGATCGACCGAAGAAAAGGGTCGGTCGACCAGCCCAGTCGACCGACAGCGAATCTACTTCTTCTAATGGGATTCGGACTTCGTTTCTGAAAAGGAATCGAATCCATTGTGATTTTCTAAACCCTAAAACTCTCTGGTTATAAATAAAGGGTAGAGCCCTCATGTATTGTATCTCTCGAGAAACTTGTACTTGATCATTGAATCAATAGATCTCTCTCCCTTATCCTGAGGACGTAGGCAAATTGTCGAACCTCCTTAAATATTGTGTTTGCTTTCTCTCTTGTTTATTTGTTTCTTATTTTTTGGGTACTTCTCTGGTGCATCTATCTTTGTCAGTAGAGGTTCCTCATTAGTTGTTGTCAAGGCGCGCGCAACAGGGGTATACGGCTTCATTTCTTGGTTGTGAGTTTAACATTGTTTATGTGCTCATATTTATTTAGAATTATTAATTAAGTTTTAATTTTCGCATTTGATTAGCACATCACCTATTCAATTCCCCCTTTCTAGGTGATTTCACATTTAAGTATTAAACAGCTTGATTTCTCATGATAGGAAGTAGTTTCCTAAAATTACACAAAT